>RXPK01002500.1:0-78703 GCA_004143645.1 Protaetia brevitarsis
CATGTTGTTGTCTATCTTATGGCCTTCTTCAGTTATTCTCTCCAGTCCTCTTTCAGCATAATTTTTTTGGTTCCATCCCGCTATTCCCATTATTTCTCTTATAACTCTGTACAAAAAATGGCTTCCACTTAATTTTGGTCTTCCTCTGGGCCTGTTTGCTTCTGGTACTCCATTCATGATCTTTTTTCGACCAGCTTGATCTTGCTTTCTATTTAATGTCCGTACCAGTTCCATTCTTTGTGCCTTAATGATTCTTACTATGTCTTCACCTACCATATTTCCCTGTATTTCATGATTCATTATTTTCTGCTGCTTAGTTCATCAAATTTTTTTTGGTCGTGTATAACTCTAATCATTTTTCTCTCGAAACCCTAGTCGTTCTCTCTATCTCTGTGTGAGGCACATTGTTCAGGCAGGCATATATCACCACGATCTTATTGTTGTTCTATCAATCTTTAATTTTATTCGCCCTACTGGAGTTTTTTGTTTCTAGAGTAATAGGTGTTTAACCCTGACTGTATTGTCATGTTCCGGCGTGATATCCTTTGGGACCCTTTCCGAGTAGTGTTTTTTTATTATTACGTACTGCTAGGTATTTTAAAGTGTCGACTCTTCAAATTTATATTTCCCGTTCTATGTAGTTTTCTCTTATCTTTTTCCTGCTATTTCTGTTACTTTTATTAATCTTAGTTAATTTCGAGGCGCCTGTTTAAGTGCTTGCTTTGCTAATTTTCAGATAACTGGTGCTTCAGTGTTTTCTATCTTGGCTACTATCCAAGGTCGTCGGGCATACGCTATCACCTTGAACAGATTTCTCCACTAGGTTCCTGTAGCCCGCAGTCCCTCATTAACTCCTCCAAAGCTACGTTAAAGAAGTACAGACAATCCGTCACCCGTCTACCTCTCTATCCACTGTTTTTGACGTCTCGTCGCCTTCCAGTTTTACTAGACTGCCTTTGATTTACTCATTGTCATTTTACTTAATCGCACTAATTTTTCTGGTACACCATTATATTATAGTTTCAGACGTCCACTCTTCGGGCATTCTTTATGTGTTCCATATTTCTTCTCTTAGTTGGTATATCCTCTCTCTCAATTTTCTTCTTCTCCCTCTGTTCTTTATCATCTTATTTTGGATTTCGTCTGGGCCTGCTGCTTTCCTGGGTTTTGAAACAATATTAATTCATTTTCACGTAACCATAAACCACAGTTAAATGAAAAATTTTAGTGGTATATTTTAATATGCTCTGTGCATCTTCTTGAACAATCAAATTTCATGTCCGGGAGCAATTTGGATTCACCGTGTCAACTCTGGACAAAAATATGGAAAGTTTCAACTTGTTCTAATTAACAATGAAAATGCTTCCTTTAATATTACTAGAAAGTTATAGTGAGATAAATGATCGCCTATGTCGACATCGCTCTCATAGTCCATAGAACGGATCGTGGAGTAGGTTGAGGCAAAAACAGTACTCTTCAATTTATTTAATTTCGATATTTTATACAATTTACGATCTTGTTTTTAATTTCTATACTAATAACAGCGACGCAAAAGTTCTGCAGGAATTCTTATCTTAGTTTAAACAATTACTCAAATAATAGAAATTATAGTATCTAACTAACTAACTGCAAGAAATATATACCTACAAACCACTACGTTGTTTTAAATGCTGATTGTTATTATTAGAATATATGGATACGATAAAATCTAATGTAAGCATGTACAATGCGTTGTAAAAGCCGGGTAACACAGTGGGCATACGAGGATATCTGTGTTCCATCTTTTATAGTTGCGTTTTAATGTTTCCTCAACATGCATAGAATATATGTAGTACCTATGTGGAGCCAAGGCGAGTCCAGACGTACGCGAAGCGACGTTAAGGTCTTTGCTTTTAGCAATAAAATACCCAGAAAGGAATACATATGAAATTACTTCAATTTTCGTAACGCAAAGGAATGGAACTCGTTACCTTTTTTTCCGCAAACATAAAACGGAATTATTTTCCTTCTGCCCGAGTCATCTTTATATTTAACTAGATTACGTAGGTTGGGGAATAAAACGAGATGAAAACGACAAGATCCAGTAATGAATTGAAAAAATATGTGATGAGAGGGCTTATGTGCGAAATTTAAATGCGCGCAAGTCAAAATTTTCTAGAATTAAGTTGTGGAAAAGGTGTGTGTCCACATACAATTGATAAAATTAAATGAATAATTTAGTGTGTTTTTTATTTCGTTGATTTAGTTTCTCTCTTTGATATTCTAGTATTTGTCTGTATTTTTTTGTAATTTTATTCTTTTGGGCTTCAGGTCGAGTAAATTCAGAAAACAATTAGATTTTCATTTGCGTTTTATTCTTCCTTTTTCCCTTTTCTTTCTGCTACACTGAGAAAAAAAAGAATTGTTGATTCAAAGAAGCCTGCATTGACTGAAAATTTAGTATTTTTCAATACGAGCAAATAAATATTCCCCAGTGACCAACTATATTTATTTTATATTTTATAAATATTTAAAAAATATTAAATCTTTCTTGAATATTAGTTATATTAATATAATATGCCTAAAATATATTATAGAAAATATATTGGAAAAACATTTAAAAAATATATATGTTATGTAGCAATAATAATATATTATTGCAAATGTTTTCTCAATATATTTTTCATAACTCTGCAAGAATATTTTGCTTTGTATTTCTGTAAATATTTATTTCATATAAAAAAAAAGATTGAATTTTGCTTTTGTACATTTGGTGCATAGGACGAATAATATAAAATGGGTAAAAGATGCATACATATTAAGAAGATATGTAACTATTTAAAATGATAGTTTAAAGATTAAATTAGATAACATATATCTAATATGATTTAATTAGTAGGTATCTAAGTTGAGCGCTGTAACTTTTCTATTAATATATCTGCGTTTTGTATTATATTATTTGTAATATTTGTAAGTTGCGAACGTCAACACAACACCTCTATTCATTACGGTGTCGATGTTATATGATTTAGTATTGTTTGTGCGTCTATGGATTAGGTACATAGAATGCATACGCGCACGTGTGTATTATCAACGTTTTCATTCGTTTATCGGTTACATGTTATATATAGTTTATAATACTATACGATTAGGGCAGATTAGGGCTAACTGTGTAATTAATTGTTGCGGGGTGTGTTTTAGTTTTTGTGGTGACTACGAGGTAAGCAAAACTTCGAACATGTCATGGCATTTATAAGATAATTGGAATGCTCAATATCGCTATGTACAGAAATCGTTTAATAATATAATTGTAGGAATTTTATGGTGCATAAAATTCCTACAATGCAATAATGGACAAAATGTACTGCATCTACCAGATAAATTGCTAGTTGATTTGCTTAAGAGATTCATCTCGGTGGATAAGCGTCATAACCTCAAATGGAGGTTAGAATACGTGGTGTTGTTTTATTGTTTGTACGTAGAATGTTTTCAAATATTATGAAATAAAGTAAAAATAAGTATCGTAAGTATTAGAATGTAGCTACCACTCCAATTATTGTAAATACTCCAAATGTATTAGCAGGTGTTGATAATGTTGTACGATATTTATTCATGGTATGATCTAATACAATTGGCATTGTTTTAGAGGCACAAGGAAACCGCATCAGAGCGCCACTACCGAAGAAATTGAAAAAAGCATAGGGTTGTACTGGCACTAGCCAAGGCTAGACTTAAAAATGAGTATTTTTCATTTTTATTGGGCTTATTCAAATAAAATGATAATAAATACGTTTGTTTTTATTTTAGAACACTTCAATTAAAAAATAGTAATTAATTTGATAAACCTTCAGTATGCCTTAAAAGATGCCAGAATTATCGATTATTAACTTGTATGGTGAGTGTGAAAAAACAAGTTCTTGCCTTTTAGACAACTCTATGTATATTTCAACTTTTCGTTATCGACGTTATACATTCTAAATAACCAAGAACAATTTTAGTCCATTTTGACAAATTAAATAGATTACATAAAAAATCTCAATTTTCATATAAGTATTTTAGAAAAAATTTAGCGCTTACATTAATTTTAAAATATGGAATAAATATTTTAATTGAATATTTTATCTATATTTAGAAAACCTCTCACGAAAAATATTTATAAAATATATTTTTAAAAATATCTATGTAATATTTCTGGCTGTTAGGGTTGCTTTCAACCAAAGATTTTTTTTTGATATTATTTCTTTAACTCAAAAAAAAAACATTAGGCAGATATCAACAAAACTTGATATTTGAAATAACAAAATTGGTATCTTTGAATCAAAGAAAGTGTTAGCAATCAAAACATTAAAACAACAAATCTAATTATTTCACTTTAAGATTTTAAGCTTTTCAATTGAAAAAACGTCTTATTTGCAACAAAGAAAATATTTTTTAATTGAAATAAACCCGCTCCTGAATCAAATGCATTCATATTTTTAAATAAAAAGTGTGGTTTCTTTATCTGAAAATTTTCGAAAATCAAATCAAAAATAATTTATTTTTGTTACATAGGGAGTGGATCTGATAGGTTTATATTATTATTATTACAAATAAAGAAATTACGAATTTTATGCGTTACTTTATAATCACTCTGTACATACAAGTATAAAGTTAAACCCTAGAACAATCTCGCAATATTCCAGCTTTTCTCAACTTTAATTAGTTTACTCCTCCTTGCAAAAGTATTCTATTAGTTCTGACAACAATAGACTGGAGGAGTCCTGTCCCTATGGGAACGGTCGATGTACACGTTTAGAGATAAGTGGGAACATAAACGTTACTCCAGGTGCATGGAGCGTATAAACATTGGCTGAAGGAACGCTGTTGTTGTATCACGGTGTTGTTACTTTAGTATAATTACTGACGCGACAAAGATCGTGCCTCCTTCGACCGTCAGGTGGATTAAGTGGGATAATTTAGAATGATGGAAGGGGAATTGTGACATCTTTTTGAAAAGTATCACACCGTAACGTAAACAACTTTAAGAAAATAATTCGCGAAGGCGTTGCGCAAACAAATACAATGAACATAACCTAAAATTTCTTTTCCTTACATTCCCTGCTTTCAAATACTTTCCTGATTAGAGTAGATCGTACTTTTTTAATCGTTGGTCACAGTGCTGTCACCTGGACTTCTTGAGAAAGTTCTAGAATTGATTTTTTCAGGTAAGTTATCCATTCGACGTCGAATATCCTCTATGCAATTTGCGGTTCGTTTTTAGGTGCACCACCGCCAGATTTACGAGTTACCACCCCAATTGCACGAAATTTATTAATATTAGCATGAACATGACTTAAAAGCTGTGTGTAAGTAACTGTCAGACTAGGAAACTGTTTTAAACCCCATCGAGCATGTGTGGATATCCCATATGAGTCGCTACATAAGGCGTTTACCACAAGCAGCAGGAGATGCATGCCTCGCAGAGTTAAACAGTACATAAACAATCGTGCAGACGTGATATTTTATTAAAAAGTTAGCTGATTGTTGGTATTTTTTTTCCAGTGTTATGATTTATTACTGAAAAGTAGTAGTTATGATTTATTACCTGAAATTTGCCAACATTTCAGTTTTGGTACTCATGAACTCACGCAGGTAGATTTTGATACGAGAACACAGTACTGTCAATGGTTTTAAAGAACATAATTAGCAACAACATTCTATATAAATGCTTTCTGACTGATGAGGCTTGGTTCCATCTTTCTGGTTATTTAAATTTTAATAAATGATGATGTAATCGGCAGAAAACCCTCACGAATTCGTAGAAACTTCATTAAACATTATTACAGCCATTTATCAGTGAATTTCATGACAGAAGAATTTTCTCAGCAAGATAATGCACCGGCACCCAATTCTCGACAAACAATAGCTTTCTTGGAGCAATTTTTCGATGCAAGAATTATAAGGTTTCCTTTAAGATCTCCGGACTTAACAATTTTAGATTATTTTATTTTCGCATATTTAAAGAATGCAATTTTTAAGCATTCACGCAATCGATGAGCTTCGTAATGCTATAAATGCTATAGATTTCTATGCCAACATAATTCCACAACTTTTCGTAAATGCTTTTGAGAACATGAAGCGTAAAGTTTGACTGTGTCTTCAAAATAACGGACATTTTCAGCATCACCTATAGCGCTTCTATCTTTTTAACTTATAATAAATATTTTTACACACATTTTGATGACATACAAACTATCAAAGTGATTAGTGTGTGCATGCACTGTGACCAACGATTAAAGAAAAGCATGGCTCAGTCTAATTGGGGAGGTATTTCAAAGTATGGTATATATGGGTAGTATGGTTCCTAATTACTAGAGTGGTCAACTTTCGTCTGCATGCCAGGTCAGTACTAAGTTTCATATATGTGACATTAAAATTTAACGCAAGTATACAGTACAGTGTCGGGAAGAGCAAAACAATATATTATTATAAGCCCCTTACCTTATTTAAGTAGCAGAAATGGTATAGAATTGCTGAAAAGTTTGCACCATTAAGTGTTTCAAGATTTTTCTCACTAAACCGCTTTCATCGCGATGATAAAACATGCTTATATTTTGGAAAATATCATTTAACATATGCGGATCTAACACACGCATTCTTAATTAAAATAGTCTTTATAGGTAGATAACCCATCGGATGCACTACCACCAATGTGTAGTCCGATTTGTACCAGCACAATAACTGTTTATCGCACATTATACAAACTATTTTGTCACCACCATAATGTAATTAGAATTCACCGATATACGTTTCTACATTATGAAACAATAGTCGATTTCTGAGATTTTCTACGCCCAACATTGTATTGCATTTAGAATTCGTAAAACGTTAACGGATAATTGTACTATCTCGCGTCAAGACTCGACTAACACTGATACGATACTAGATACCATGGTGCAAGTATATTAGGCATGTTCACAAGAGGTACGAAAATAAGACTTTTCGCGCATCACCATCGCGCGTCATCAGGCAGCCAGTTTATTTTTATTTTATTTTTCGAAGCATTTACAGTGTATGTTTGACTGAGTGTGTAATATTATAAACGCTTATTTTTTATTATTCTATTGATATTGTTTATTTTTATTGTTTTATTGACGATTTTTATTTTAAATATCGTTTCTCGAATTATGTTTTAATTTATTTCGTATCTGCGTACAAATACTACGTTTTGAGATAAGAATTAAGTGGTCGTTATACATATTTGTACAAATTTTGTTTATCGGTCGCCAAATTGTATAAAATACCGGCGTCTGCGGTGAAAGGATGCAAAAATCACCGTTTTTATAATCTTTTATTATCTTTGATTAAATAACTGTTCCTTCTTTAATTGCGAAAGATGTACCCTTTCCTCACAATATAAAATCGAAACATTTCAAATTGTCTGACTAGCTATGATAAAATGTTTTTTTTTTTAGAGTAATAACACGCGTGAAAGTAATTCACACATTTAAATTTGGAAACGGATTTGAAATTTTGCTGTGGACGGACACCGAATTTTCGCGAGAGTATTTTTTTAAGTTGCATAGATTTTGTCATGTTTACTCGTTCAGCCTTTGTCAATGTTTCAAGAGAATTTTCACAGATGTAGATTTTATTTTTATAAGATTAAGTTAATGAGTTAATTGTTTAATTTATTCATTTAAGTGTTCAGTTTTTTTTTTTAAATTAATTTCATTTATTTAGATGTCTTTAATTTGCTCCTGTATGTTAGCGCCTTTTCTTCTAAATGTTGGCGTGATGTTTGTGCAGCTGCGTTGTACATAGTCGAGAGTAGGATTTTTGTTACAAAAACGACTGCTGAATTGTATGAAGCAGTTCCTTGGTCGACAGTCTGCGTGAGTACATGTATTTTTAAATTGTTTGCTGCCATTTTGTTAATACTTTAGATATCTTAATTTGAATCGCATAATTTGAATTTATTTCGTCTATCAAGGAATTCGCTTAATGATAATTGTTATTATATTGATTTGTGCACATTATAGATATAAGATTATTTATTATTTTTGTTCGGGAAGATATTTTAGTTTAAAGAGTTAATTTTTCGTTTTTAAATTTTGCTGATTCGTATTTTAATTATCTATCACCTCGGTTTGGGTGAGTAGAATCTTTGTGCTTGCATTTAGATTTTTCTTTTGTTAATTACTAGTAATTGTCCACGTTGAATTTATTTTGTTTTACTTTGAAACCACGTGGTTTGAAATGGTAAGAATTACGATTATCTTCCTGAGCAAATTAATCTTTTGCTTTGATATAAGAAATAGCATTGTCCTATTGTAATTTAGAATCAAATTAATTTTTGATTTAGGCTAGAACCTCTGTTCACGGTTTTTTTTTTCTGCAAATTGAAATTAACCTGTTTTTTTTCTTTTTCCTTTTTTAAATAATAAATTATTGTTTGTTCTTTTATTTTTATTTAAACCTTTTCAATTTTACCTTACAATTTACTTTTCGTGGTTAGATTCAAGTTTTAATTTGCGAGAGTAACTCTGAGATTAATTGTTAATTTTTCATTTTTATTTTTCTTTTTGCATTTTCAATTCATTCAGTACGCACCAATACTCTCATATTAAATGTTAAAGTACTTAATGAATGTTAACTATCTAAATATTTAAAGTTTTTTAAACTTCACATCCACTTTCGGATGCTCCCAGTATATTTATTTGCTGTACTCTATGCTCGCGTCATGTATGTGCTCTCATCGCGCGTCATCATTGCATGCGCGTAAGCATACCTAATATACTTGTACTATGCTAGATGCTAGACACATGCAATCGGTGGGGGGATTTTACTGCCTTGATGGCTGAATGTTCTGCATAGCATGGGGCGCAGTGCGGCCCGTGTAAGCAGACACATTGGACCACTCTACTAATGATCATACAACACTCTAAAACGCTCTGCCAAACACACAGTATATCAAGGGGTAACTACGTAACATTCCATGCAAAGAAAAGTTTGTTTTCTGAATATCTTAGAAACAAAAACTTTGTAGACTGCCAACTCAGTCCACTTTGTAACTCAAATAAAGTCTGTATTGACACACAAAGTCTTAACTTTGTACTAGCATATGCTAGCTAATGAAAGCCCATGTCGGATCATTAAAATGTTGCGGCACAAAGGTTGGCTCGTATTCTAATATTCCGGACCGTAAGGGTTATTGAATTTTCAAAGTACTACGTAATGGCGTTAATGTATCTGCTGACCGCACAGGTGTGAACAGAGCACTTCCGTAGTGCAGCGCTTAATATTTTATGACGTACGGCGTTCATTTATTATTTAGACTCTTAATAACGCCCCAAGACACGTAGACTCCACCAGAAAAACATTCCACTCTAAAGCGGAGTCTTCGTGGGTAGCCGAAGACGGCGTACTGCATCGATTACCATTAATAATTCATATCTTTTTAATAGACCTTTCTGGGGAGTACAGAACGGCATTAGAGGTAATTGCAAATAAGAAGACTGTAAACGTATCAGGTTTGGGTAGCTGGCGCGGTGGGTTATACTGTCAAATCGCATGAAACTTATAAAAACGAAGCACAAAAAAAATAACTGGACAAGCAGTAAGTATTCTTGAAGATAAATGCTAATTTTTTAATTCCCTAACAAGGAAACCTCGCAAACTGTAAATCGCAGATTTTGATGGAACTTTGGGAGCTTGTAGACTCCATGGAGTGTTACTCAATGACGCTTTCCGTTGCTGCGGAACTTCAACTTTGGGGGGTGCAATTCACCCTTGAAAGTTTGTCTAAATTTGTTTTTTTCTGAATAACTTTTAAACGGTAAGAGATAGAAAAAAAATGTCAATGGCGGACTTGTACCGTTTAGTCAGCCCTTTCGATTGGTATAGATATTTATATATAAGCTGTTCCAATGAACGTAGAATTACGTATTGCTGTGTACTGATGGTACTAGCATAAATGCAAAATGAATTTATAAAAATGAAAATTTAAGTTTAAATTTACTAGCTCAGTGGATAAAAATAAAGGACGCAAAAGAATACTTAAACTCAGGGTTATTTTCAGAATTGAACTAATCATGAAAAATAAAATGTGGGCGTTTGAAAATTTGACTTTCTTTAAAAACTTCAAAAAATGAAAAGGTTGAATCAAAAATAAAAGAATAGAAACTTTGAATGACGTTAATAATCATAAAATTTATTTTCATAAAAAAAAAGAAAAAAAACATTTAATTACAATGATGCAGAAATAAAACCATGAATTTAAGATTCTGGCCGACAACAAAAACTGCATTAGACTCTACAATTAAAAAGGACGATGCAAATCCTTTAACAAACAAAGAGGAAAATTTGTTCTAGAGAAAATCCTATTTCACAAAAAATCCACGTGGTTTCAAAATTACAACAACCTAAATTAATTTAAACGTGGACAAGACAAGTATATAAAATTGAAATTAAACACAAGCACAAAGCTTCTTTTCACCTACACCGAGGTGATTAACAAAGAAAACTAATTTGAAAACTAAGAAAAGGAAAAATTTAAACTCTTTAAACTAAAAAAACAATATCTTCTAAAACAAATTATAATAACTGATCTTACATCCGACTTGTGTACACAATAAAATACAACAGCAATTATTAATTAAAGAGTTCTTTGAAGGATGATAAAATTTCAAATTAAACGAACAACATTTTAAATAAAATAAAATTACCAAAATGGCATCAAAGAAAATAAATAACATGTACTTACTCCGCAATCTTTCAAGAAACTGAGCCTCTGGGTTACACGGTCGCATATATATATATATAAAATTTACAATTGCATGCCAAAGCAGCGCATGAATCGCAAAGAAAATAAAAACTAGAATATTACAATGAACTATAACAATACTGGTACACGCAAAATGTACAACTGAATGAATTTAAATTTAAACAGAACAATTACATTAAACTTAACAAACAACTCTATTAACAAAATCTTTTCAAAATAAAATATTAAAATTGTGGAAACTCTATCATTGCATTGATAAAAATGATTTGGAATTAATAAAAATACAAATTTGAATTTCTGGAAACCCGGGTGCCAAACCATAGCAGTATGTTGTACTTATTTTATCGAATTTCAGAAATCGGTTATAATGGCCTTTTTGTGATCAAATAGTCTATAGAAAGGTAATTTAAAAAGTTATACAGGGTGTCCACAAAAATAAAAAGTTTTTATATTTCTTTATTCTAAGGAGATATTCTGTATACTGTTATGTAGCTGCATTGTATGTCGAAAATCAGTGTAAACTTATAATAGGCGCTAAATGGTTATATGAGATAGTTTTCGAGTTATACGCGTTTGGATATATATAATGTATATTGTCCCCGACAGCAGACAAAAGAAAATGTACCTACTTCGACAGATTGTTCCTCATACTTTTAACATTACACTGTATATGACAAATTACGACTTCAATTTTCATATTCGTACTGTTCGTGGGTAGATTATATAATATTGTTTTATTGGTTTATTGTTATTGGTTGAGTTCATATTGTTTTGCAAATGTGCAGGTAGATAGAGCCATTAAAAGAAAAACTTACAATGTACAATCGACGTACAATTTAATTATAATTATATATATAAGTTTTTATTGTTACCTTATTTTATTTTGTGTAAGACACAAACAGCCTGCTCTATTTTAATAAAATAAAAGTCGGTAGTGAAAATATGTATATACATTCATCCAATTCAATATTCACTTTTGTTCATTATTGTTTGCGTATCTAAGACTTATGCACGTGGGAACATGAATAAAACTAAAATACTTTCGAGTAAAAAAACACTCAGCTTGAATACAGGTGCTTGCATTTTCCGTTAAAAGGCAAAGTTTTATATCAATGTATACATGTGTGTCCACGCAAATAACCCAAAACGTCCGGCTTTTGTATTTAAAATACTGTTTATAATGCAATAATACTTAAAAGAAACTAAAATATGTTGTTAAATATGTACATAATAATAACAATATAATATGCAATGTGTATTGTTTTACTTAAACGGAAGTTATACTGACATTATAAAATATTAATCAAAACTAAAGTGCATTCCATTTAATTACGGTTACTTTTAGTCGAAAAGCATGTATTTAAGAAGAAAACAGTCTTCCGGCAAAACAACACTTTACTTTCAATTAAAATAAACATTTTTTCTGAGACAAGATATTCTTTTCGTTGAACATGATAAAAACCAAAAGTTGTAAAACTTTTCATTTAATGCAATCTCTTTTTCCAGTGTAATAGTCACTGCACCAGTGCTTATTGGTTGCATCAACCATTCAATTAAATTTTAGGGGAATAAACTGGTTTAATATCTACATATTTTTTCTTAGTTGCTAGAAAGACAATTATTTTAGTTATTCGGCTAATAACTTGGTTCTGCTGAATGTTATTAATACAAATTCCTACATGATGTTACTGGTACAAATCGTGAATTAATATTCCCGTTAAACATTTCGCGCATGTTCGACATTTTCCATTGTGGCAACTTTTACCGACACTTCAAACCGCGCAAGTGTTTTGCTAAGTGTTATGTAATTCGAGTATCAAACAAGTTTATTACAAACTTGATAATTGATATCAACTTCTACATCTCAAAGACAAAGCGAGTATAAGAAGTTCTAGAACAATTTATAGAAGTCTATAGCTTGAAAGCGTGTTGATTTGGAAACGACTTTGATAAATGTCGTTTCCACACAAGAAAGCGGTTTTCAAATTGAGAATGCGCGTACTACACCTGCACAAGTTCTTTGTCTCTATCGGCAAGTGGCAACCAATTCCTAACTTATAATTGGGAAGGAAGTTCTGTGTTGTTTATTCACTTCCATGAAATAGTTTACAGTGGCAAAGAATAAACTTTGTGCGATAGTGGGAAGGGTTTAATATGGGTTTAAAATATTACTGTTTTGAGTTAAATTGTTCTGAGAGGAATGAAAACTATAGTTAGTACATATAGTGTTATGTTTCCACAGTAGAAATGTCCGTATTTTAATTATATATAATGCTCAATACACTCTTTATCATTTTTAAGTGATATGTAATTTTTTTATTATAAATTTTAATATGATTTTTTAATATTTTAATAGATCCCGTGTGTGTGAGAATACACAAACTTTAACAATTACGTAACGTGCCATAACTGCCATAAGATAATTTATTTATTTAATAATTTCAATTGTCTTATTAATTTTAATAAGCAGCACCCTCCCCCACCAACTAATAATATTTGACACAAAAACAAGAAAGAAATACATATTAATAAAGCGTCATCTATAGGTTTACAATGTAATTACTTGTGAGATTATAGTTCAATCACATTCCGCTGGATGGAGCTCAAAAAAGTGGTGCGGTATTGAATAAAATAAAAATAAAATATCAATGTTGGTAAATTTAAATAGATCAAATCACTTCTTCTTCTATTTCGCACTTATAATGACTACTTTGCCTAAGTATTTTATCAAAAAACATGTCAGAAATTTTTAAATTTTGTGATCAAATGTGGTGATTTTTTATCCAAGGTTGGTAATGTAGTTTGTAATAATAATAATAATAATAATAATAATAATAATAATAATAATAATAATAATAATATTTAATAGCCCAGTAGATCAAAGATATAGGACAAGTCAGAGGCAAAAAGTAATAGAACAGGACTAGAGTAAATCAACATTAAAAAACAAAGTGTAAGTCCAGTTTACAAAAAAAAAGAAAAAATAAACTAATGCGTACAGAAATTTCTCAATTAGTAATGTTTATAAACTTTTCTTTACCACATGTTTGTTGGTTAATGATAACAACAACTAACACTGTTAGGTAACGTATTATAAATTTTTAAACACGTATGTATTTTGACATCTTACCCAATAAACCAAATTCAAATTTCCCGCAATTATTTTTGGTAACTTCAACTTAAAGGTATTCAAATGACTACTAATGTAATACAATATCGTAGGTAATTTCGTGTTTTAATGTTGAAGTTACTAAAAATATTTGAGGGAAATTTGAATTTGGTTTACTGAGTAGCAATGGATTAGTATTTGAAATATTTATGTTGTTAATTTCAACATATTGACAGACATTGAATAAACGGAAATTTGCTTTGAGATTTTGCATTGGCGAACAGAACAATTACACATGACAAGAAATATAACCAACATGAAAATATTGTAATTCTCTGCGTGGAAAAAGAAATCATTTTAAATAATAAATGAAAGTAAATTAAATCGAAATAGAAAAAAATATATATAAAAACCACGTAATACCATGAATGTACTCGTATTACAATAATGTCATTGCAACACTAGTGTTTGAATATGCAATTATTTTGTAAAATTCTGTTAGGAAAATCATACTACTATACAAATAGGCAATAGCTAAAGTGCATATTTTTAAAATTAAGCTTTATTTTATTTATCATTTAAATCAATAGTTAAAGCATTATTTTCATTTAAAAAAAATACACAAAAATAAAAATCCTATTTTTTAATATTGTAATGTTTATTATATTAGCAAAAAACTGAATAAATATCAAATATAAGCAGCAATATGTGCTTGAAGTAATTATAAAACCAGTTATCTATTGTACCATGTTGAACAATTTGGTGACGGTAGTATTTGAGCATAATTTCCACAAAACCAGATTCTTCTGCAATAGATAGTGCTTGACGTTGTAGATGTAGATGTAGACGTCATTGTTACTTCAGTAACCAGTCCCTGTATTTTTAGTTTTTGATTTTCAGATTCCTAAATGTACATCGATGTGGTAAATGATTGCATTGCCGTTCAGGATCACTTCAAGATACTTATTTTTAGTCAATAAAACAACTACAACTTTAATTGTAGCGAAAACAAACTATATATTTAAAAAACTGACAGCTATTCAACCATTACATTACATTTATGGTAAGGTAACTTAAGAACTAAAAAGTCACTAACATGTCTAAAGTATTGCACAACTCACTATTCTAACGTGTATATAGAAAGGAATGTGAATTAACAATTATCTTAACAATCGCAAATCTATTACTTGTTTCAATACATACTGTGGATCTACAATTCGGTATCCTGGTAAATTGTTTTCATTACTCTAAATCTCAACTTCTACTTCCAACTGGTGGTCCATAATACTAATGATAACAAGCTTAATTTCAGTATTGCAATGATTTACCTACCATCACTCATAACCTATTTATGATATATCTTCGTTATTGATACCCAAGGTAGAGAAGCGAGGCTGCACAGTGTAAAGCTAAAGTGCACGATACATTGCTATCATTTGTATATAAAATTTATGCACTTATTGCTTACTTTTTTGTCGTGAATTTCAATAAAACAACAAACAAGACCTTGTCCTCAAAAAAAGAAAAATAAAATATTTATTTGTATTTACACAAAAAAATAGGATCCTTTTCTCAAAGAAGAAAATGAAATAAATTCGATAGCCACAAACACGATCACAAAAATACTCCAAACTGTGGTACTGGTAATGCTGCAAGCTTCTCCTAAACCCCTCGCCACAAACTGCACTAAACTGACTACACACTGCTGTTAGAATGGCATCCGGGTTTCGGAATTTAATGTGTATTTTTATTTATTCCAAATCACCGCCTGTCAAACAATGATAGAGTTCCCACAATCTATATTTGTTTTATTTGCAAAAATTTTATTAATTGATTTCATTGTTAGTATATTTTATTGGTTAATTTCTTTTATTTGTACATTTTGCGTACTCCAGTATTGTATAGTTTATATGCTAGGTTTTTCTTTGCGATGCGTTGCGTCATCGCACGCAAGTAAAATTTCACATATATGAGTGTACCTTAGAGCCCGGCGTTACCAGATAGACGAGGCGGTAGGTTTGTTAGTTTCGGGTACCGTTCTGGTAATTCTTTCCATTTTAAAAGTAGTTCTTGCTAAATTTTAAAATCGTCATCTAGTAATTTTTATATAAGATCTATACGTTCACAAATACACTACAAGCTCTAATAATTAGTTTAGAGTAATCGCTTTAGAGTTAATTTCCGTGTTGTAGTTTTCAATTATTGTATTTTAATCACCTCGGGTAGGTGAAGAGAGCTTGAGCTTGATTTAAATTCATTTTAAAGTTGGTCTACTCTTTGATTAAATAGTTTGCTGAATTTTGAAACCAGGATTTTTTGTATAGAAAGTCTCAGAACAATTCACATTTTGCTTGATAAAGATGCATTGTCCTTTTAAAATGTAATCTAGCAGTTGTTTTTGCCAGAATCTTATATTCATGTTTTATTTTCCTGGAACTTGGATCAAAGTTCTTTTTTCTTTTTTCTTTAAAAAATAAATAATGAGTAAATATATCTAAAATAGTTCTTTATTTTGATCACCATTCCAATTTTTGGATCTTAAAGAAAGTCAATGTGCAAACGCCCACATTACTTTTAAAAAAGTTACTCTGAGATATAAGAACCTGGCGCCCTTTAAATCATTTTTGCTGACTAGCTAAAATACATTTTGTCATTTATTATAATTTCTTAGAACTTGTACTTGGACAATCAGTTCACAGCAATACGTTTACATAGCAAAGTTATCAACTAAATCAGCAGAAAACACTGAACTAGAACAGAGCTGATGATGATAAGCTTTGCTATCATATAGTTTAGCTCGCAGTTTGTTGTGGTGAGAGGGTCTAGAGAAGTTTTTGGCAAGCCACAATGACGGCCAAGGTTTGAGTTTAGAACACATTAGGACACACTAAAGTCAGATAATTATAAATCTAATGCAAAACTATTAAATACTAATTGTTCAAACGTACAGAATATATGACGATTTGCAATATATAGAAAAGAAAATTGCACCTCCAAAATGTAAAAATTCAAGTTGGGATATCACATGGTACTTACGGAGAAACAAAATGAACATTTGCGCCATCTAATAAGTATTTTCTTAATAAAAATGTAGGCTTTTGCGTTTTAGTTCACGTTACGAGAAGTTTGTGGAACGGGATGGCAGCCTTCAGGCGCTTCGCTAACCTTATTTTTCTCCTTATTATTGATACAAAATGATAAGGGTATGCCTTGCGCATCTAGATGTGACGTTTTGAGGGCATACGGTTAATCAAGAATTTATAGATATTTACCAACTAAAGAAATTAACTCCCATTTTTTTAATCTAATCCCTTTAAAATCAAAAACTGTTTTTTGCATCAATCAATTGCATTGAAAGACCATTTTAGGATAATTCAATTTTTTAAATATAATTTTCAATTGAATGCAAAATCTTATTGCTTTGTGGATTCTATGATATAAAGAATGTTTTGCCTTAGTATAACATTTTCATGTTACTTGATTTATGTGTATGAAGCAAATAAAGCATTAATAATTAACAAGCTTTACTTTAATTGAAACATGTTCTACACTCGTTTAGCTCTACCTTCATACTTGTTCTAACGTACTCACATTCACAAATTGTAATGGTCATATTTTTTAATGGAAAATGAAATATCATTAGTCGGGACAAACGTAATGCAGACAGTGTTTGGAATAAAAAAAATCGCAGAAAAAAAGAAAGAATTAATGATTGTGAGTTGCCAGCTGTTTTATTTTTCTTTTTTACAAATCATTTAACAATTTCTTTTTATTTCTAATTCCCTCCAACGAATGAAAGTTACTCAAGACTTCCACTACAACGTTATACACAGTTTATCACACAAAACTAAAACGAATTTATAACAGAACAAAATCATTACCGTAATCGAACTTACTACCGCATAAGAGGACACAAAATTAATAAAACTAATAAATGTGTTCTAATCGATGTAAATAACTGAAACATTGTTAAAATAAATATAGTAATTTTGGTAATACATCACACAATGGGCACAGCGATGAGACTATCTGAGGCAATGCGCGTAAAAGACGAGTTTGGTTTCAGATGACTACTACTTCCTGTATCATGCTTATTATATATAAATACTTTGTATAGTTTAAATCATAGACAAGGATAATATTCTATCTATTAGGAATGCCAGCATTCGATCATATGAGGACCACCATTTTACGTATAACAGGCCGAAGACAACCATTTAAACACTAAAACAACGACGTAATGGGAATATTTTAAAAATATGAAAATAGTAAAGCTCATACTTTCACTTTGACAGTAGTAAACTCCCATGGAGTTAACATTATCAGATAAATTGTAGATTATTACTGCCTGCAAAGGCCTTACCATCGATATTTTAATTTAAATGAATACGAGTTCATTAAATACAGTAATACTTAGAGAATATACGAAATATATAATATAGAAATTTGAGTTTTAGTTAATTTAATAATTTGGGTGTAGAAACACATTATGATCGATAACATTTCTTTTTTGGTGGCAAGAACAGATAAGTCGTTGTCATTTTTTATTAATCGACTTGCACATCTTGCTAATTACCAAAATTAGCAACGTATTTTACAACATCATGATTACTTTCCGAGTAATAGATCGATGTTTTTCAAGGAACTGTTCTGCGATATGCTTGAATTACTAATACATATCTTACCTCCGGATCAGGTCACTATTAATCATCTGAAATAGAATACACTGCAATAGCACTCTTCATAAAGGAGAAGGCGGATAAGAAAGTATACCACACATATCTTAACAGTTAGTATTATGTTTGGCTCTTACTGATGGAACCTGATGTCACTACCAGGAGTAATAATTACGAATTGTTTTAGCTCCAGAGGTAGAAAAAACCAGAACAAGACATTTAACAAACATAAACGGCTAAAATATTCTAATCTATGGACAATAGATTCAAAATATATCACGCGTTGTGGAAAACCTCAACAAATGTTTTTCTGCACAGTTGAGTTTCTCTTAAACAGACATTAAAAAGCAGTGCAATGACGTATTTTTTTTTAAAAAACAATTTATTATTTAGTAATTTAGGTAGCTTCACATTAATAAAGTATGACTTACTAAAAAAAACTTTGGTCTAAATAACACCGTAAATATAAAATGTCACAAAAACGCAAGAATAACCTTAAAACAGCATGCACATTCTAAGCGTCTCAAAACAAAATACTGCACAACAGCGTTGACCATGCCGGCATACTACCGACAAATGGGGATGCTTAGAAACCAGAAAGTTTGCGAATGCCGCAAAGGTCTAAACTCTTTTCTAAATAGTTCTATCGGATTAATTATAATTTTTCGAAAAAATCATTTGAATACCAATAAATGCATATTTACCAATAAGCAACAATAAAAGTTAGATTTTTGTTGATGCGATTGCAGGTGTTTTATTTCCCCATTTCTTTCTGACACACAAAGCGCCCAAAGCAAAACCTTTTTGTCGCCAAACCCGCCAGAAACTTTCAACACGAATGCCTATTACAAAACATATTTACCTTTCCCTATATTTCCAACTAACAGCAACTGGAGACCCAATTTCTCTTTATGCCGGCCCGTATGTTTTTTCCCACTCGCTACTCTGTTATAGAGACAGGAGACAATGAGTATCTATACGAAACGTTTCCTTTGTTCGGTGAACGATAACCGATTCCGATTGTGCGAAGTGCACAATACACTCGGAATCCAGCGCTTATACCGAGCTGTTAAAATGAAATATGCAATTCGCGTTTTGTTTCGGATGTGTGTATAAAGGAGTAGTAGGTACAAGTTCCCAGTGTTTATTGCGTCTGTTATAGATGCGTGTACGTAACGAGTGTGTAACGCATGTGGTGTAGCAGCACGGAGGTTAATAAAAAGAGAAATATCGGACATCGGACGGTGTAATGTGCTCTTTTTCTCCTTTTTTTTTGTGTACGGACCAATAAAATACAGTATAGAGTTATAGGTGGTTTATATTGGCTTGGCAGTTATTATCGATGCGAATTAAAGTAATTAAGCTTTTTTTTTGCGTCAATATTTTATTCCGATACCTAAATATGAGGAGAAAAGTAAAGATTAAAGCACACTAATTGCTTGGTAAGTTTAAAAAATGTTAGTAAACCTCGGTTAATTAGTTAACTTGGAATAGTTGAGGTCAATTAAACATCAACCATAATTGTATATTAAAACACGAGATTCATAAAACCGTAAAGTATATCGCTATAGTTTCCTTAGACAATAATATATGTGTGCCAGATTCAGCCACAGATTATTTATATACTTCAGGGGACGCTCCTCTTAAGAAGCCATGGGGCCATGGCTCCACCATTGCAAATCAAAAATTATTCATTAAAAAGCTTTTATTTTCTGAAAAAATACCGATGAATACACGTTCATACACACACATATATTTAAGTACAGAATGAACGTTGCGATTCCCATGATTTGATGCAACGAAACGCGCTTTGTAGTTATTTATGCAGACAAGCGGTGAACTGGGGCCAGGTCTAGATGGGCACCGATTTCGAGACATTGTAAAAGTGCATCCGAGCGCGGGCATAAGTGGAAGTGTTGTGCAAGGTGGGGAAGAGTCTCCTACTATCGCGGTAGGCAAGCGTGTGAATCAGACGGCCACCGAAGATCGACTATTGAAAGTAGACACATGTGTAGAGGATCGTCGCAAACGGAGTTCGGTTTAGACACTTCCCCTCAATAAAAACTGGGTTCAAAAATATTTAATATTTATTAATTATTATAATAAAGTGTCGTATTATTATATATCTTCAATTCAGTTACCATCTGCAAACTGTTCTACACTTCACTTAGACCCAGTTACTGAATCTGAGATATACAATATCATTATGAAAATGAAAAATTCAAAATCTACTGGCTTTGATTCTATAGGAATTGGAATTTTGAAGCAAGGTATTTACTTTATAACAGTACCATTGTGTCATATTATCAACCACTCGTTTATTATTGGTATGTTTCCTAATTGCTTGAAAGTAAACAAAGTTATACCGGTCCACAAAAATGGAGGAGAGTCAACAGAACTCAGCAATTACCGGCCTATTGCGCTACAATCTGCTATTTCAAAAATCCTTGAATAAGCAATTAGTAAAAGAATTAGGTGTTTTCTAAACCAAAAGCAAATAATAAACCCTCAACAACATGGTTTCAGAACGGGTTTCTCAACTACCACTGCACTTATCCAATTCCTACATGACGTATACAGCACAATAGATAGTGGTGATATAGCTTTAGCAACTTTAATAGACTTGTCCAAAGCTTTCCATAGAATTGATTTCAAAGTACTTGAAAATAAACTTGAATACTTACGAATAAGAGGAAATTGTAAGAGTTGGCTGCTATCATATGTTACACACCGAGAACAAGTGGTATGCATAAACAAAACAATATCAAAAATGATCCCGCTTCAAACTAGTATTCTGCAAGGCTCTATTTTGGGTCCGTTATTGTTCATTATTTACATTAATGATATTACAACTACAGTTCAGGATAATAAATGCATATTATACGCTGATGATATTAGCATTGTAAGTAGCAAAAAAAATTATCCACGAATTAAGTCGATCTTGTAGTAAACAAATGGATGCTTTGTCCACCGGGTTTAAAGGCAATAATCTCCTTATTAATGTAAATAAAACAAAAACAATCCGGTTTACCTCTCAAACCGTTAATGTAAAGGAAAGTGTAATAGTGCGGCTCAATGGTAAAACCATTGAACAAACATCTTCGGCTAGATTAATGGGTGTAACGTTAGATCAAACGTTAAATTGGGAAGCACATATAGAGCTACTTACCAAAAGTATTGTCAGTCTCTGTTATGCGCTAAAACGTTTACACACACTGACGAACATGGAAACTTGTATAACATTTTACCACGGTCGGTTTCTACCTAAAGCAACATATGGCATAATCTGTTGGCGTTGTTCAACATCTGCACAAGGATATTTTTATTACAGAAAAGAGCCATTAGAAATATGTGTGGAATGCGCTATTATGATTCATGTAAAGAAATTTTCAAACAGAGAGAGTTACTTACAATTCCGTCAATTTATATCTTCAAATGTATTATGTATGTAAGGAACATATAGGACAGTTCACTGCACATAGAGATAATCATAGCTATCATACAAGGTACAATACAGATTTGCAAATTCCACGGCATAGACTAGCTCAGTACGAAACAGATCCCATGTACAAAGGCACTATATTTTACAACCACCTCTCAAACGAAATTAAAAGTGTTAATATCATTAACGCATTTAAACGCAAATTAAAGACATTTCTTATCTCTAAAACATACTACTCAATATCTGAACATATAAATGACACTATGAATCAGTTGGATGATTGATTTCATATTTAAAAGTTGGTATTTGCTTCACCTACTTCAATTTATATCTTTTTTTCTCAATTTTTTCATTTCTCATTTTGAATTCAATAATTTAGTTTATTTTATATACTATAATTAAGTACTTCTAATCATTAGCATTTTGTTGTTAAATTATTATAATGTATTTATCATTATTTTCGTTACCGTTAAGGGTGTGATATTTTTGTTGACATATCTTATATCTTTATAAAAGATCTGTCCTTTTTATTTTTTCCTTTTTTTGGGTATTCCGGTTTTTTCTTACTAATTATATACTGTTTTTACGTTTCGGAATTTTGTTTTATTCCTTTTTCAATATTTTATTTTAATCTTTTAGGTGTTTTCATAGTAATTAACCTTTACGGCGTTGTCAAAATTTCTTTAAGTTACATTTTAAAATTGTAAAAGACACTTTAAAACAATAACAAGTAACGACAAACAAACATATACTGTATGTATATGTATAGTATATGTTTGTTTGTCGTTACTTGTTATTGTTTTAAAGTGTCTTTTACAATTTTAAAATGTAACTTAAAGAAATTTTGACAACGCCGTAAAGGTTAATTACTATGAAAAACACCTAAAAGATTAAAATAAAATATTGAAAAAGGAATAAAACAAAATTCCGAAACGTAAAAACAGTATATAATTAGTAAGAAAAAACCGGAATACCCAAAAAAAGGAAAAAATAAAAAGAATAATCAAAACCGGTTAAATAATATTGAAGAAGTTTATAAAAGATCTGTAGGAGAAATAAGTATTATTGTTATTATTATTATATTTATTAGGATGACATCAGAAATTAATAACTATAGTATTTCAAATCAAAATGAACTAGCATTCATATTTTTCTTGGGGTAAAAATTATGAAAATGAAATAATAAATATAATAAGGGAGTTATTCTTGGAAAATACATCATAATAGTATTTTAAGTAAAAAAAACAAGCCATTTGCTTAGGTAGACAAACAAAGAAAATAAAAATTGTGTTTCCCATTCTTATATGTTATTAATACGTCCGCTTACGCTTAGAATATCCATTACACTTTACTAGACGATCTTCGTTTAAATAACTCATATGTTCTGTATTGTGTTATGTTTTCGTCGATATAAAATCACGAAAACCCCTGAATGATTTTGCGTTAGTTAGGTGGGGGAATATAAACAAGTGACCCATGCATGTTCGTGCACTTTAAAAACTAAATTTATGCAATTCTAAAGGAAATACGTTAGTATTAATACTTAGGTGGATAAATATTCCCGTGTTTCCGAGTATAAAAAGATACTAGATTCTATCCATTATTACCTGAATCGAAACTTTAACTCGATTAGTACTAGGTTACGAAACACCGTTTTGATTCAATGCAGCATTCCGGGGCATATAAAAGTGCTCGTTTGTTCCGGAACCTTTACTCGATTCTACCCAATACTTTCAATTTAAAAAAAAAATATGATTTGATTTCATTCAAAAAAAAAAATCATCTCTCCCCTCTCATTAGATTAGATTAGATTAGATTAGTAAAACCCAGTAGGCGGTCCCCAACTTGCCACAAACATGATCCAGATGAGCAGACCACCTCATATTTGCACTGACGTGCACCCCCAAAATTTTTGTTGCTTCAACACAATAGATGACATTATCAATTAAAGAACTATTAAAATTTTGAATTGATTTTCTGTTATGGGGTTGCATACAAACGGTTTTCTTTAAGTTGACAATTAATTTGTTCTTCAAACACCATGTGATAAAAGCCCGAGACGCAAGGTCAGAATTAATTAGTAACTCGGATGAATTATTGCCTTCAACAATAATGGTGGTATCATCCGCATAAGATATGACCTCACGAGGCCCAAGAAAATCAGGTAAATCATTAACGTATAGAGAAAAGAGTAAGGGTCCCAACACGGATCCCTGCGGGACGCCCAACTCAACACCGACTCCATCAGAGAACACAGTATTCACTTTTACACATGTCTGCCGATCAGACAGATATGAAATAAGCCATTGGAGGAAATTACCTCTAAAGCCAAGCGCGTATAATTTCTAACGAAGTATACCGAGATTGATAATCAATCAAAAGTTTCATCCTTCCCGATGTCAAAAAGGATCATTGAAAACATTTTTAATGCGCCCTCCGCGTCGTTGTTGTGACAAAAACATGATTTTATCATTAAAAGAAAATAATCATTCTCCTCCCTTTCCCCTCTTCGAATGTTAAAAAAAAAATATTTAAAACATTCTTAATTGATGTTATAAATTAGGAAAATCTTAACATTGGTTGTGCAAGGCTATGAGAAACTCACGGGACGCATTTAAGTACCTGTATATTTACGATTTCAAGCTATCAGGAATCCCGATAAGCATCGGTACGGGAAATCTTGTCCCAAAACATAGCCCAGTCGAGGGAGATTTCCCGACCCGCCCGGAACAGGTATAATTATATTCCTTTGTATGAAAGAGTAATGACTGCTCCACCTTTCTTATTGTTAGTTCGTAATAAACATTTCTTTGAAAGTATTCATAAAAATAATTTATTTGTATTAATGCATATTTATTAACGATTTTCTCCGAAAAGAGCACAAGACATGTTTGTCAACATTCGCTTGCCTTTACTTACTGTACTCTTTTTTTTTATATATATATATATCAGATACATATTACGTATTAATGCAGTGGAGTTGTCAGTTGTTTTCGGACCTTTAATTATATTTTAATTAACTTTCTGTTCTTTGCCTTTTATAATTGTCTGCGTGTCTATTTTTTCCTTATCCGTTTGACAAATCATCGCGAATGAGAGGTTGTGTTTTATAATTTGCTTGCCCGGGACTTCGAAGTTAATTCCACATCGTTAGAATTCATGCGAATGACAGGGGATTATTTTTTTTCTTCTGAAAATGTAAAGCTTCCCCACACGGCGACGCTGTACTGCGTTGTTATAAATGAAATGTTTTTTTGAAATGTCTCGGAACCCTTACTCAACAGTTGGCAGTAGCTAGATTAGATTTTTGTAGGTCGGATACTCTCTCATTAGTCTTTAAATATGCGAAATAAAAAAAATAATGTTAAAAGCAACAAAAAAAAATGGAACGTTTCTCCATGGTCTTTCATAAGAGTAACAAGTATAGGATATAAGAGGCGCAATTAAGTTTAATTGAGTTATTTTTTTTTTCGAATTTTTCACTTGCGGTAAATAGTCAAGTATTTTTATGAAAGAGCCAGTGTCCAATCTGAAATCTTAATATTAAAACTGCATTTTTCTGCCCAGATTGTGATATTTAATAATTGCTTTAATAACGGTTTAGTAGAATATATAGTGAAACCTAAATTATTTGGTTTGAAGCAAAGATAAAATTAGGTAAGAAATTAAGTAAAAGTTGCTGATACTTCTTCCATATTCTGCCAGCCTAGCTTTAATGATATTAAATCTATTTTAATTCAAAAACGATGCTTATGACAACAATTAAGAAATAATTAAAATAAGTTGTTCAATAACCTAGCAAAAGAAGTAATCTGAAATTCACCTCTCTAAGTTGCGAAAATTAGAATGACGATGTGTAACCAAGGCTGTGAGAACTTATCTAACAGCAGCTGTTGAAGTAGTAGTGGGTTTTAATCCTCTGTACATATCTGTCGAATATTTCTACGTTGGAAAAATGCTAGGAAAAATGTTAGAACTCTGGGTTCGGCTTACCTCTATCGAACCCAACGATAACTCAAGTAGGCGTACTTTTGCTTTCTTTTTAATAATTTTTTAGTTATTGCGATAAATTTCAATATTCATTCGTCAAAATAAATACTTTTTGCTTTGAATTTTCGATCATTTTAATTCATTTATAGATTTATTTACTAGAGCTGGGCCAATTCAATTTATTTTCTTCTTATGTCTTACTAGAGATTGGCCAATTTATGTTATTTTTTTTTGTGTTTCAATCAGAATTTGGGTTAGATTATAATTTACATACTTTTTTTTAATACTTAGATATTTATTTAATTTTCACATAATTTTAATTTTCATGTTTAACGTTCGTGGGCTTTTGAATTATGGAACTGAATTGTGGTAATTACATGTTTTGTGGTTTCTTATTGCCAATGTTCACGACTATAGAAGACCTAAGCAAGCGTTATTGTGTTTCAATTTCCTGTATTTCTCCTGGTTTTCCTCCTTCAACATCCCGCAGTTTCTGAGATTATACAAAATACCTCGTATGTGTGTTTAAACCATAGTGGCGCCTTTTTACCACCGCGTCTTCGTAGCAGCTAGTAGGGTCACCATAAGCGAATTCTACGGTAACTCTGAGTTTGAAGAGAAAATAGGGTTTTTGCGTCTTGGGGTCGATTTTCTAAGAAAAGCGTGACAATACTCCAATGTCTTCCAAGCGGAAATACATACTATTGGAAGATGGGTTCAGTTCAATATTGGCAGAAATTATCGAAAGCAAGAGATTATCGTAATGTCTGATAACCAAGCTCTAATCACCTCTGAAAGATGATTTGGGAAAGTCTAGGAAAATTAAATGAACTATAGGCAAAAGAAACAAGGCCACCTTTCTGTGGGTTCCGGGAAGAAAAAATCGATAATGATTGGCAGGGATACCGCTTTAAATGGGAGTTCAATTAAGAATGAATGGGAGTTAAAAACAGCTCACATAATTATGTGGGATTGCGAGGGTTAATGATTCGCATTGTGAGTGTGGTGGGGCAGATACACCAGGATATGCGTTATTTTGATTGTTCCACTCACTGCTGAATAGCGGTCGCATACGGAAATAAGGGCATTAACTATGGACTTGACTTGGCTGTGACGCGTAACAGATATTAAGGATAACGAAAACTTTTATAATGTTAATAATAAGTTAATTCTTCAAGGTTGATTCTGTGTGAGCACATGTTGATTACGTTAAAGTAAATGAAAGTAGGTCCAGAATCTTCCAAACCTTTTTTTTTTTTATTAGTACTAATGGTTACATATTTCGTGTATTTTAACACTCATCTTCAGACCAAAGCTGAAAGCACACATTGGAGACATTAGAAATATTTCAAAATTTTTTTTTTTTACTTAAAATATAAATCAAAATCCGATTCCCTATTTGTAATGCCCCCAATGTGTGCTCTTAGCTTTTGTCTGAAGATGAGTGTTAAAACACTCGAAACATGTAGCCATTAGTACTTTACTAATAAAAAAGGGTTTGTGAGATTCTGGACCTACACTTTGATTTCCTTTAACGTAATTAATAATAGGTTCTCTATTATAAATTCTTTCCGCTACAATGTAGCAATCTCTGAAAGAGAATACTCTTGAATGCCGAGCATACCCCAAGTCGACCGTTGTGGTGGGCGATGATGCGTTGCACGATTCCTTTAAAAATGTCAGTACCATTTGACAACGTGTTGGTAGTACTCCAATGGTTATATACGAAAGCCGCATTCAAAATGATGCCTGTCAATACCTGTATCACAGAATATTACCCTAAATCGATATTTCACTAAGTGTCGGGCCTTTGAGTTTTGTCTATCAAGTTAAGAAATTCGCGATGTGTTTGGCGTCCTAATTTCAACTAATAATTCCAAACGTGGTCGAAAATAACCTATATACTCAAACAGACGACAATTGACATAAAACGCCACAAATCTGCCGTCACTTCATAATAAAATACAGAATTGGAACGGTATTGTAGGTTAAATTTTGCTTTGTAAACAAATTCAAATAGTTTTAGTTACAATTTCACCCACATATGCGACAAACCGCGAATTCCTGGGGGCGCCATGTTCGAATCCCATGTACTGACGATTAAACTTACTCTAGGGTATATTACTGTGCCTGTTATCGTTTGAACATTATTATAATCTTGTTTCCTGCAACACCATCCTTACCAAAACAATTTTATAAGACAAAATTAACTCTGTGAGATTGTAAAATGGTCAAAACAACTTGCCACAAAAAATGGTTACTTCAGTTGTAACAATGGAGATTAATATGAGTTAGAGTATGCCACGAGACAACAAAGCTCATACTAGAATTTGTATACTAGTTTCTGACAACATCTGCATTAATTTCCATTCTTATTTCACTGTTTACACATTACAACACACCCGAAAGGCTTTTAGTCCATCCAAGTTAAGTTGAAATTTGTCTTTTGAAAGTGCCAGTCGCAATCAAACGAACGAGGTAACTGCGGGGAAAACGTTCAACGACAACAGGCTTTATCACCACACCAACGAAATTACGGGAAGACGCAGATTTAGATTACAGGGATTTCATGTGGGCAAAAGGATGAGACTTAGCGGGCGCAAAATTCAGTCGTTACAAGTTAAACTTGAGCATACACGTAACGTACAATATACAAGGGCTGGTCGATGAAGTAACTAGAGTTACGGGGTAATACGAGTGTACGAGTTAATGCGCGCATTGTGTGCTTTTCGCGTACGAAACGTAAACCCGGGGTATTGGAATTGTGCTACGAGTATTAAGTGCCTTGGGTGTTTGGTTTCTAAGCAGGGCAGGGGGATGCGGTTTCAAGTTTTCGTTGTGTTCTGTTGGGTTGCATTCGAGACAGGTGCAGCAAGTTTCGTGTTTATCTGGAATGCATGGTGGAGGTGAATTATTTTGTTAGAATTTATTTGTAAAATTGATTTGTTACAGTTTTTTTGGCACAAAATAATAAGAAATATACACGAATTACATAATCTGGAGACACATAAAGCTTCTAAGCAATTTTTATGTTGCTGTTTTGGGTGTACTTTTGAGAATTTTGTTGAGATCGTAAAGGGTTGATTCATTAGAATTAGCAACCTGTCATATATTTGTAACGGTTCGTCCTGGAACTTAGAGAAAATAAATACATTACAGATCAACAAATAATGTGTTTCTGTTATTAACTGTAATAATTAGAAAGATTTTTCTCTTCACGCAGGATTCGAACCTACATCCTCTCGTTTACCGGACGAGTGCTTTACCAATTAAGCTAAGAGGAGATGTGAGTTCTTTCTCTTCTTTTCCAGAATCATTATACGAGTCTCCATATTTCCGTTTCATTGCATTAATTCAATCAAAGAGGGTTGACTTTCTAATATTGAAATCTAAAGTAGCTTGTCTTTGCTCTTTTCTTTTCTAATTACGCTTATTGTGACATTTTTTAAAATAGTTTCGGAAGTTTCTCCTCGGTTATTTTTTTTTTTTTTTGACGTAGGTGCGGACCATTTTCTATGAACAAATATAATATTAATTAGTAACCCAGCTTAATTGTCCGAATGTACTCCATATGCACATTTTTTCTTCAAAATGATAAAAATTAATTCCCTGAATCTTAGGTGCTACCAACCTGCTATGCAATTATAGATTATTTAACGCATATATCTATAATACCACTAGATTGCGTGTATCGTATAAAACCAATGATAAAAATTTTCGCCGATGAAAGGAGATAGAAAGTGAGATTCTTTGTCTGAAGTTGTTCTACAATTGTTTTGCGTATGTGCGAACGAAGCAATTTTGTAGTGATGGGCATAATCGAATTTCAATAATCAAATGATTGTAATAATGGAATGATCATTCGTTGGAAGAAGAGTACAAATTTTTCCTCATTTGTTAAGAGAATGACCCTTTTTTATAATGATATATGCAATGAAATTTAAACCTTTATGTCTCTATAAATAACGATAAGAGATGTACTAATTCTGTTAAACATACAAAAGTGGATAGATTAATTCCTAATAAATACTGGTAAATAATAATACACTGATGTTCATATGAGAATATTTATTTCAATCTATATCATAACAAATTTAATCAATTTACATCATTTACAAAACACAATAGGTATTACGCTGAAAAAGAGGGATTCTTTCTAAATGCCAGCAAAGTAGCTAGGAAAGGTGAATAAAAAACCACTTTTACATTTATTGATTTTGGAAAAGAACCAATTTGTTATATTTCTGACCTATGTTCTCATCCTTTGATGATAATAACTTTCCCTCATGATACAATCGGATAGATACGTAGCATTCAATCATTAATTTACATAATTGCATGCGATGATTATTAAAAATCCCTTGACTCAAAATATGTAAATTCAGTTTAGGAGTATTAAATGGGTTGTTTATAACTGAGAAAATTCTATTCCATATAAATGCTTTTATAGAACGTCTTCCCAAGGTGTGAATATCCGTGTAATCATGCAGGTCCACATGAAGTAGTGTACAACAACTTACGGTGGTCGGTTGTATGTTTCAAGTTTCAAGAAATCATGTATTACCTGCATAATTCATATCCATTGTTTCTACAGTAGGGAACTGGCTACTTCTATCATCTATTACTAAAATCTCGTCATGATTGATAGCCGCTACAAAGAAAAATATACATTCAATATATAGAAATAGAATGGATATATTAAAAAGAATATTTTACCTGTTCCTTTAACTATATGAACATCAGTTCTTCATGTAGATGCACTTTTATCTGTTACTGTAGGAATTTTTCCCCCAAGCATTTTTGCATTTGGTTCTATAAAATCCTCCGGAAGAGAATGAGCCAAACAAATCAATAAAGTTATTACACCATCTTCATTTGACCATCCACAAAAATTTTTCCAGGCAGATCGTCTGTTGTCATCTTTAGGAAATCTGAAGAAAATGTAAGTTTATTGTTACTACAATATATTCATTTTATAAGTATTTGCTTTACCAATGCATAGAAGCCTTTACGTTTCCCTTTGTTTGCCACACAAATAGCAATATCTTACCATCTTTATATTCCAAAAAACTAAATACTTATACAGACTTCAATTCTAATTTATGACACAGTTAAAATAATATAAAATAATCAACAGCAATGGATATAACCACAATATCACCATTAAACAATGATCAAGCGTTAACATACGCACAGTCGTCAACGAGAAACATATGTGAAATGTGAACAACTGATCAACATGTGCGAGAAAGATTCATAGTTCGCGCATGGGCATACAGAACGTATTGGCATTTCCGATATAGCTATCTCGTTTTGATTTCGGAATTTTTGAGCACATACCCTCAATATAGTAGTATTAGATATATGATTTAACGATATTTCACGATATATAATTGCTAGGAAGCCCAGTTAAAAAATAAAACGGGAAAAAGCTTTGCTATTACCTCACAGTACTATATTACAGGATCTTAAAAACAAATTTTTCTTCAGTAAAAAATTTGTTTATTGCTCTAAATAAGTAAACTTTCGGTACACAATATCACGTCTCACTAGCAACTTGACGTAAGCTTCGTTTTGAACTAAGACGATGTTTAAGGCATAATTCCAAAATGTCCGAATGTGCCCCGTGTCTGAACGTGCCCCAGTCTCCCCTAATCGTTTAAACAAATAGAAATATAACTGGATTTATTTCGTTATGCTTGTATAATACAATAATGTTTAAGAAAGAAACAGGAATTTATATACACATAAATGAGAATAACATCATTTAATAATATTTCATGCATTCACATTGCATAAGATTTTAGTCACTTGAGAAATCGATTTCATTTTCTGTTGATTACGAATCTGTTACGTGAATAACAAATTTTTCGATGTCATCTTATAAATTATCTGCTATCCACATATTCTTTTCAACAGTTTTCACATGTTTAGTATATAGTTTTGTCAATTATCGACTGTAATGGTGCTATAACCTGTTTGAATTAGTTCCTCCATATCTTTTACCTTAAATGTGATATTCTGTCTTTTGCCGTGTAAATTCAGTGATCTTATTTTGTTACGATCTGTTTTTGTCAATGTGTCGAGAAATTGATCTCAGAATTTAATTGTTTATTTTTAAATAAGATTTAGTTAAATGAATGAGATTGGTTTATTATTTATTTAAATGTCCAGTGAAATTGTTTTCACTCTTTAATATATTTTTATTTGTCATGTTAGCTATGTCCGTTTCTTGTATTGTTTTTATGACTTTGTGCGTTAGGTGTAGCGCAGAGCTGTTATATTTTATTATATATGCGACTGTTTAAACCTTCTAAGGCGTTCTTTGACAAGTGCGAGTAAGTACATGTAAATTTATATTGTTAGCTGTCATTTGGTAGTCATTTTGATTTTAAGTTTTGTGCGTTAATTTGTATTATCCATCCTCAAAGAAATCATTATATAATAATTGGTATTATATTATTGTGTACACAAATTAGGTATAAGATCATTTATTATTTCAGTTCTGGAAGGTATATTTTAAGTTTAAAGAGTTAATTTTTCGTTTTTATTATATTTTGCTGTTTTGTATTTTATTAATTAATCACCTCGGGGTGGGTGAATAAAAGCATTGTGCATAGTTAATTAAATTTTTCATTTTTATAAATTCATTTTGCATTTACTTTTGTACCTTCAGTACACAGCAGTATGTATTTATCGAATAATATGATTTTGCTCGAAACCTATATGGTGTAACAATCTATGTAAGGTTGCTTGGGAGAAGTTAGGGAGATTGTTGTCACCATTGACAGCAGCAAGGATTGTATTGAAAGTAGGTGGCATGCTCTGTATAAAGAAGCTATGCGTTTTACGTCTAATACTTCATCATAAGTATGTAATTTGTTGTTTACTTGAATACTCTTCCTTTTTTTTGGAGTTACAATAAACTCTTTTGTTGTTCCTTATTTACATTATATATTGTGTGCTCTGAACAAGCATAAACCCTTCCTTGCTTCTTGAACGGCGGCAGTCACATTCAAGGAGTTATTAAAATAATTGTAAGTTGTTAAACGAGATCTCTTTTTCATTATTTTTATATATTATTCCCTTTAGCTAAATAATAAATTATTAATTCTATTATTAAAAAAAATGATTATCAGATAAGATATTATTGTAACCCTTTATTAAGTTCATTTCTATCTGACAAAATTATTGCTAGAGTGCCCAGATAACTATTACACCAGAAATTCTCAATCCAGTTATCTTAACGATCAGAAGATAAGAACTTAGATTAATTTGGTGGTACATAATTCTAATCTATCTGATTCCATTAAAAAGTGAGGTCCTATTTCAACGACGCACATCACGTTCACAAACTTAATATAGAGTTTCTGTCATAATCAGCTCAGTGATTCAGACTAATCTGCATCCTACCGTTTGTAACTTTTGAATGACGTTGCGTTGATAATTAGAAATACAAGCCTACAGATGTGATGGTACAACGTGTTTAGAACTCACTTCGAAATAATACTTTAAACTAACTAAATACAACCGTTTGATCTCTCTCAAATAGAAAAGATACTTTTATATAAAATTCTACATCTATTAGTTAGGGTATGATTTATTCTCTACCTATTTTATTTTTGTATGAAATTGCTTAATATATATCACAACTCGTAATTCAGGCCATAAAACTCTTTCTTTTTGTGTTCGAGGTCTGAGTTCATATAATGCTGAGTTTGCTACGCTTTTAGATGGTGAAAAAGGTCACTTTAAGGTAATTTGAAACGAAGGATAATCAGTTGTATATAAATTGTATAAGAAGGGGCTCAAATATAAACCTGTGGCAACACTATTTAACTTGATTTTAAATTTTGACTTGTTGAATTCTATTAATATAAGATTAAAAAAAATCTAAAAAGGAAATTAACTAATAATGAGAGAATTATGACATTATTACATGCATATTACAATCAAAGTGTTTGCTCCAATAGAGGCTTAGATAAATCTCTCCTTATTTTAATGTAACCATTATGGTATATTGCGTTCAAATTTTCTGAATCTATCAGAATATAGACTATAGCAGAAAAAGATTAAGGTTTTTGTAACGAAAGCTTAATTGACTTGCCAACATACTAAATAAACTATACAAATTAAAAAAATGCAATCGACTTACAGATCATCCTGTAAACTGATTCCTACCATTTCCATTATCGCATGCCGGACGTTCTATTATTCATTCACTGCGGCGTAATGCTTCAAAAGTTGGGAAAAGAACATCGTAAAAAGATAGATCCTCTAAGTTTGATAGGGCACTGAAATATTTAAAAGGCAAGGTTTCCAATACTTTTACGAGTTTTGGTAGTCGAAAAACATTTTTGTCCCTTTTTTAAGGGTAAGAATCAAACTGAGCGTGCCAATTCCTTTTCGTGCGGCATTTATCATCGCTAAGGATATTTTTCGGATTTTTATTTTTCCCTGGTACTTTTATCTTTATACTTTTTTTTCTTTAGGTATAAAGCGACTTATGATTGCTTTTCTGTTGCGATTAACATATTTATGTGCTTAAACTACTTGATGCTTAATATAAAGTAATGCTAAATAATAAGTTGTAGTAGTAAACTATATACTAGTAAGCTAGAACTGGTACATCTAATGAACCTACCTGTCGTAATTACTGATATCTCCCTGTAACTTTTTCCTATAAGATGGTTTCTTTTGCTGAGTTTTAGCGTAGCTTTCGATTGAAAATAATCCGCAGACATTTATTTTTAATTTAAAATCAAACTGTTTTTCCAGTGTCATTTTAGACATTTAACATTAACATCATTTTATCTTTAAAGTGTCAGTACTGGGATTTCTACTTTACGTAATCCATTTTTCCTTACTTTGCAACTTAACTCTTTTACTTCTGACCCCATCATTTGTATTTTATATAGAATCTTTTTCTTTAAGATTACTACAAAGGTTTTTCCATATAGTTCCAATTATGTAGACCTCTTTTCATATGAATACAACATCCAAAGGCAATTGACTTGATCTGTTGGCGAAATGGCGATTGCTCATTTTTCTTAAAGAAAATATAAAATCGTCAACTTCAGTTTAAGTTGTAACGTATATCTTATAGGAAATCTTTATTGCGTATAAATTTTAGTTTCCCTTAATTGATTTATTTTCATTTTTTTGTCGCAAAATTACAACCGCTTTATTAATGCATTTATTGTTTCATTATTTTTTTCGACGCGTGTATCAATTTTTAACGAGTTCATTTCATGGTATCTATCCGCTCTGTACTTTCTATACATGCATATTTGATCTTCCCTCCTTCCATGCCGTCTGTGTGGGGATAAGATGAAACTATTTAAGAGCGCCTGTTTGACACAACCAAGCAGATATCTCGTTAAGCCTATGGCATGTCAGCCACGCGGATAGCGAAAACTAGGCGTGTCACCTAAAGACGACAACAGTCTCTAATAATAACGAAAAAACAGAAATGTATCGGTGTCATTCAGGGAAAACGCGATCTTTATAGCCACATCGCTTGGTTCATTCAACTAGAGATCGTTGTCATTTTTGGGGATGGAACGCTCTAGTTTTCTGTTTTTCCATCGGCTATAGAGCGTAGTCGTCCCCTGCGTGACACGACATAGTATCTCGTTCTTCGTATAACTAGTGACTTTGTTGTCCTTAGGAGTGACACGGCCTAGTTGCCGCTATCCACGTGATTGACATGACAGTCTTTCGCGGTCTGGTTCAATTAGAGATTGTTGTCGTTTTTGGGGATGGAAAGCGGCTAGTTTTCCTTGTTTTCCTCTGCTATATAACGTAGCCTTTCCTAGGTGACACGACATACTCATCCCCGTTTTTCCGTGTAACTAGTGACTGTTGTCATCCTTAGGGTTGACACGGCTTAGTTCTCGCTATTCACGTGGCTGACATGACATAGTCTTTCGTGGTCTGTTCAACTAAATTGGTGTCGTTTTGGAGATGGACGGCCTAGTTTGCGTTTTCCCCTTTGCTATAGATCGTAGTTATTCCCTAGGTGACACGACATACTCCTCCGTTTTCCGTATAACTAGTGACTCTTGCCGTTGTTAGGAGTGACACGGCTAAGTTCTCGTTGTGTACATGGCTGACATGACATAATCTTCCGTGGTCCGTTCAACCTAGAGGTCGTTGTCGTTTTTTGGAGATGGAACGACCTAGTTTTCTCGTTTTTTCCCTCGGGTTATAGATTGTGGTACGTCCCCAGGATGACACGACATAGTCACGACATAACTAGTGACTGTTGTCGTTCTTAGAAGTGACACGACTAGTTCTCGTAACCACGTGGCTGACATGACATGACTTCTGCGTTTCGCTCAACTAGAAGATCGTTGTCGATCTTGAGATCGAATGAACTTACTTTTTGTTTTTTTCCCCCGATAAAGATCGTAGTTAACCCTGGCTGACACGATATAGTCTTCTGATGGCCTTTCGGCTAGAGATCGTTATCGTCTTAGGGGTGATTCAGATACTGATCGCTGTTGTCTGACAGGGTGACACGACGCCAGCTCCCCTCAACTATCATTTTAGATATCCAAGTACGCGTCTCGTCACGGTCATTCAAGGTAATTATGTTATATTTATTTGTACGCCTTGCGTATTGCACTCTAAATATCATAATTCCTATAGTTTTTTATATATATTTAACGCGCAATTGTGGACCAACTATTGCTAATCACAATGTTAAATTTCGAGTGCAAGGTACTGTACATATCATATTATTGTATTTAATATTTTGCCCGTCAAAGAAAACAACCGTTTTGTTACTTGCTTAATGTGTATATGATAGTTGAATATTTTTTTCTGTATCATTGTTTTTGAAGAATAAATAAATAAAGAAAATTAACTGTTTGTTTCCGTAATTTATTTTAAATTGTTGCGTAGAAACAAGTTTAGAACACTATGAGTAAACTCACGCACTGAAGCTACTTTATTAGGATTGATTTTAAATTATTGTGCGACAAAAGCACGTGACAATAAACAACAATTTCGGGCGAGTGTACGTACGAAGGACTGACAGCTTCCGGTACTAGGGACTTCAATATATTTCTTCGCAGAATCGTTGCGTAAGCAACTCAATAAGCCGATACTCGAAATAAGCAAAAGTTAACAATTAGTACAAGCGTAAGTATTCACCAGAAAATAGGTTGCACAGTGCAGATGTTACGCGAGAAATATATACGTTTTGCTGGTAATTTCAAATCTAACGATCTATATTTATATACGTTTCCTGAAATAAATCCGGTTACTTAAATCTTCACTCTTCAGTATTTAGTCTTAATAGGGTGAGTACGTTAAATAAAACTCGGGGCTACTTGCGGTTGGTTAGTTTATATTTCATTTTTGAAGTAGGATGTGAAGGTACAGAAACTTTACTTATTTAAAGTTGCTCCGGAAACTTGATTACGTGGTGTTTAGTTTGGCCATCTCCAAAGTGACGTAATAGACTTAGACAAAGGCGACGGAAAAGTACAAAGTAAACTTTCGCCTTGTACAAGGAATGATAAATTTCAGTTGACATTTATTGTAGTTTTACTATAGAAAGTTTAACAATCAATGGTCCCCGGGAAACTGAGGGAAAGCCCCAGGGGAGTTCGCAACAGGGACAGCGCTGATAAGAGCGGAAGTTTTGCGGCAATAACTTATGATATGAAGTTGGTGTGTTACTACTACGTAATGAAAATATGAGGCGACACTGTTTGGTGCACATTTAGAATGCGTAAATATTTATTTGAATCTTCCTGATACGCTGAGAAAAATTCTGCTAAGTTTGCACGCATTACACATGTTGTAATGATCATTACAGACCGGATTATATGCAAAGTGCAAATATTTTATTTTTTGCATATCTTTAATTATAGTCTATATGTAGACGTATTACACTTATTGTAGTTAATTAGCGCTAATTAGTGATTGCATATATTGCATATTTAGGCATTTCTATGCATATTTTTACAAAAGTTGCATATATTGCATATTTAAGCTTTTTCTTATCTTTTCTATTAGTAAAAATTCCTAGTAATTCCTAATGTAGATCGACAACCGACAATTCTCAGAACGATAAATCTGTTACATTGGTTTCTCTAATACTTTTTTCCAAGAACTGCACGTGTTTAATTTCGCCTAGCAGAAGAGATGTGGTAAATACGTTTTATTATTATTAATTCCCAAATAAACTATTCATTCATTGAATATTTTGAGCGAAAAGCATGTATTGTGTCGTTTTTAAATACTGTGCGTACATCAATGAGTATAAGCGAACAAAATTTCTTTATGGATTAAGCCATATCCGGGTAAAGGATGGCGACAAAATATTTTGTCGAGCCTGCAGTAAACTGGTAAGTTTAATTTTACTAAAAGCTTTACAATGTTTTTAATTCTTTAACTTTTGATATAAAATGACAATGTTGTTGTAGGTGTCTTCTGAGAGAAAATACCTGATTGATCAACACACTAAAACTCCATCACATATTGGAAAATGTGAAAATCTAAAGCGATCCGCATGTATGCAGCAATCTATACGTCAATGTGTAGCAACAACTTCACGAACTCAGAAAAGAAGAATATAATAAGGATCTGTGTAACGCATTATTTCGTCTAACATACCATTAGCAAGATTAAACAATGTTATTTGAAATCATTCCTGCAAAAATATTGCTAAACATAATATACCTGAGAAAGTACTTACGAAAAATTATGTCACATCTTGCTACCAGCAAACAATAGCAGAAATTCAACAATTGGTAGGCGAATAATTTTATTTATATCATGGTAGATGAAAAGTACGGATAAGTGTGGCCGTTATTATTGTCCATTGTTAATAGGAATCTTCATGAAGATATCGTAGGTAAATCATATTTAATTTATTGTAAAGAACTTCAAAAAACAAATAAGTGACAATTACCCAATTCGTTCAAGAAGGTTTATCAAATTTTTTTACTGGAAGTATACCTTGTGAAAAATGTTACTAATGTTGTCCGACGCTGCACCATACATGATAAAAGCAGCGCAAAATTTAAAATTTTTTTATAGTAATTATTCATACCACTTGTTTAGCTCATGGGTTCAATCGTGTAGCCGAAGACATTAGGAATCAATTCCCTTTGATTATGATTTTAATTAGCAATGTCAAAAAAGTATTTTTAAAAGCACCTTACGAATCCAATTTTATAAGGAGCGACATCCGGTGTTAAGTTGCCTCCTGAACCGATATTACGAGATGGGGTACATGGTTAGAGGCTGCATTTTTTCTCGCCGATAATTTTGAAGGAATAAAAATGTAATTCTTGAAATCACTCCTGACTGCATTGCTGTAGAAAACTGTAAAAAGATAGTAACATCAACAGAGTTGCTACAAAGCCTTTTGTGTATTAAGTCAAATTATAGCTTTATTTCAAGTCCCATTCGTAAACTAGAAACGCAAGGGATGTCGCTCTCGGAATAAGTCGAAATAGTAGACGAATTTGATATGCTATGTAAGAAGGTTAAGGGTACAATAGGTAAATACTATATACGATAAATTTAAAAAAAGTGATAAATAAAAGTGCGGGGTATTTGAAATTGAAGGAAGTTAAGAAAATTTTGGAAGGTGAAACAGTAAACGATTTCGACTTTAATTTTAGTTTAGAATGTATTGCAAAGTTAAAAAATGCACCAATTACATCTGTGGATGTTGAAAGAAGCTTTTCTATTTCGAAACATATGTATTCTGATAGAAGACAAAACTTTCTTTTACACAATTTTGAAAAACATTTAATTATAAATTGTTTTAGAAATATGTTGTAAAAAATTTTTGTGCATAAGTTAATATTTAAATTTCTGCTCTTATTTATTTTATGTAAAAAATTTGCATATTGTCGCAATTTTTTTGAATATATGCCCCAGGTTTATGCATATTTTCTCAAAAATCGATGCATATATATGCGCATGTATTCCAGTTTCTCTTTGCATATAATCCGGTCTCTAATGATCATGTAAAATAATATAATATATTTATTATATTGATGTGAATTTCGATTTGCAAGTAAAAATTTTATTTACGGATGTTTGGCAACTGACAGTTCCTGTCTTATCTCTTTAAAATAAACAACACAACAAAATCTAAATCAAATCGAGTATGTACACTTATCTCAGGTCAAGAGAGAAAATAAAGAATTAAGTTAACTAAGATAGTTCAAACTACTGCCGATATAGTCAATAATGAGTATAATATACTACTTCATCTACTTTTAATAATATGTTGGTGTTTTATCCAGTTTACAATAATTATGTTATTTTTACAATTTTAACAATCTCAACATACAGTATTTTGAATAATTTAGTACTTGTACTGTTGAGACGTATCCTTTTGTTTTTTTCCTTCCACTTGTAGCCTAAGGATAAGTGTAGATACTTGTTTAGATACTAAATATATTGTAAACAGTAAATGTAAATTTACTTCTCCATTTGAACTAGATCGTTTCCCAAAAACCAATTTGTAAATAAAAACAATTCTCTTATGTTGTTCACGTTACAAGAATATATTTCCCTAAAATTCAGGGTACAAAGTCCATATCAAACAGTCAGTGCTTGACATGGATAAAGCATGAGCAACATTGCCTATATATCATTCAAAAAAAAAAAAAATGGAAAACAAACTTTATCTTACCCTAGTTAGCATGTCAAACTCCTGAAAAATGTAAATACCTACCATACACACGTATCCATAAATTAAACTTTAAACTGTGCGACTTGTCTCGCTATACGCAGGACAAAAGTTCTAGGGTGGATTTGCTCTTGTTGGATGGAAAAAGCGGGTGGCGGCGCTTTGTTTTTGCGGGCCTAGAAATCTGCATGAATTTATTGCGCCCATTAATTTGATAGCAATTTTAAATGTGTACTTAACTGTCAGAAACTAGAGTATGGTAAATTACGGTTTTGAGGGATATTATGCTAAACAAAGAATGTACATCCATGATTGTTTTTACGCAATAGCGACATTAATACTGCTGGGATTTAACTAATTTTGTTCTTTATATTTTCATAAGTAAATTTAAATTGATTTTTAATTATTCGTTGTTATATTTAATTATTTATTTAGCTATTGATTCTATCAAGGAGGATGTATATATAGAGAGCCCACGAGATAGGGAAAAATGATTTTACGATTTCCCGGCGAGAATTACCCGTAAAATGCTGCGATCTAGCGGCCGCATGAAAAAATTGGTAGTAAATTACGATTTCGTATGATATGACATCTAGTATTGAGAAGATAATTTACCCACGTAGAGACCGGGACACAGGTCACTTAAGAATGGATGTTGAACTCAGCCGAAATCCTGTGCATCTGGGAATTAGTTCGGTATCCAGACACCAACGGCGTTTTTTTTTTACCGCGTTAATTTGAAAACGTAATTATTGGTCTTCAAATTATTTATTATTGATAGGAGATAATTTATGGCCAAACAAAAACATGCTACATAAGGCTCATTTTTTCATTCATCGATATCTAATTGAGATATATACAGAAAAACGCTATAATCAATATACCTATCAATGAACAAAAAAATACGCCTTGAACTTAGAAGAAGACAGTCACAAAGATGTTTATTTTTAATGCTAAAACATTCGGAAAATGTGTATATAAAATCCCTACGAATATTAATTACTAGCTGCATACATGTTTCAACATTAAAAACAAAACTTATCGTCGTCTCCTTCCAAGTACACATGTTCTTCTTTAGCAATAAATTATCCACTTTTAAGTCGAATATTCACGTCGATCCGTCGATGTAACTTTAATAACATGAATGAAAAAATCCAGAAAATTAATGCGGTGTAACCGAGTTCACACGTAGTTGGGCAGCCATTTTAATCGGCCTAATAGATAAGGACAAGGAGTTCAGTTGTTGTAGGGACTGCCAACTTAATACGCTACGTAAACGTTTAAAAAATAAAAATACTAACTTTTCGATTATAGTGCTCCTCTTGTTTGGAGGTAGAACTGAGGGTTTGCAACTCGACTAAGTGCTCTACTTTTCAATGCAAAATCGGGCTAGTTTACATGACATGGTTGGTATTGTATAGTTTGGATTGATCAATAACATTGACGTTAAATAGGTACTGATTGTTTGTCGCTATCAAACTAATAAATTAATCGATCGGATCATCTTGGTCGTGAGGATAAAGTGGAAATTCTGCACTGACCTTTTCATTCCTACCGGATTAGGAGGTTAGAGTAGGTTTTCTGGCGTCAGGTCCGTATAATTCGGTCTCGTGGATTCTCAATCACTCGTGGGATTTCGTCTAGGATACACAATCGGTATTCGGTATGAGATAATAGGCACCAATAGGTTTGGATTTTATGTGTACTTGACAAACTATTCTTTATTTTTGGAATACACCACGGACGCAAGTGAGGTTAGGTTATGATATCGATACAAACGCAACGCGTGGCGACTCTTCGGCGTACTATCAGCGTCTGTTCTTCTGCTGTTATCAAGAACTCCAATTAGGAGAAAACGACGCTTTCTTCCTATTGGTTAAAAGTCAATTTTGATCTGATAACAAAAGCAAATTGAAATTTTTAGAAATTCTCGCCGAGTTTTCTTGGAATTCTCTTTTTGAATTGTAAATTCGTGATCAAAAACATGTTCCCCAGATAAAATTACCATTTTTTGATACAACTTTTACATTAAATTTGTTCATTTTTAGCCCTATTTTCTTCCTGTCACTTAGGTTCTTGTAATACAAAATTTGATTAAAAATGGATGAGAAATTGTGGAATATCATTTGAAATGAGTTGCTGGACGTTCTAGGAATCTTCTGGTATACTCCATGGTTTGTGAAAGTTGTTATTTTTGAAAAGGCAAGTTTTGGTGTTACGCTAGACTAATATTTAAATTTGGATTTTCGTTCTTTACAGTGACTTTTACAAATAATGAGTTATATTCACGATACATGGATGTTTAATTCTCTGATACTAACATCTGAAGTTGATTAAGCATTGCTTAAAACGAACTTCTTCATAAACTGCACGGTTCGTTGTAAGATTTTCTATGAAATTGAGCTGTAAATTAACTTGGAATCTAATTTGAAGTGAGTAATTTTGATTTTAGTAGTATTTGAATGACTAATGTTTGCTTGGATTATGAATTTTAAAAATTGATTTGTTTATCTGCGCCTTGGTCCGATGATTTTATGTGACAATTGAATGGTGTGATATAGACATGTGTGTGTTGTAGGTAGGTCTATGTGTGTTTGACTACTCTTTCCACCTTACAGCGTCTGTGAGATTCGTGGCTGGCAGAATACAACCGTCCTTGTTGTCTTCCGGAACTCTTCACAACTGGCTCTCGTTTGTCTGTGTTTCTGTGTTGTACTGGTGTGTAAATTTGTTATGGGCCGATCTAATTGATATATTTAATCAGCACAGTAGATATATATATATAGTGTCCTCTAGATCTAATGCAATTAACAGATGTTATTATATCGATACGGGTAAGAGATAGTTTTGTGAATCGTTTTTATAAAATTTCCACCCAATACAATTCAATACAACTTAACAGTAGAACGACAAATGAAAGTATTGGATTACATAAAATGTAAGAACTGTTAAAAATTAATACCGTCGTATTAAAACTATTACAGTATTTAACAGGTTAACCTTCAGAAGTAAAAAAAAGAACAAAAGAGGAACAATGATAAAGTAAACAATAATAACAATGAATAAGGGAAGGCAAAAAAGTGTTTCGATAGATCTTAACAATGAAATGTTATATCTCTATGAAAATTTGTAATAATTTCATACTTGAACAAATCCAAAAACTTCCATCTCTCAGTTCAACGAATAACTTTCATTTACGAGCATTTGGTCTAAAATAATAAGTGTCAACACTTCTCTCTGAGACATTTTCACATTTTCGTAATTTACTACCATCTTTCGTCTTTGATCTCAATTTTTTTCATGGTAAATTAATTTCTGCGAAGAACAATATTCTTCATAAGGAATAATTCTTCGTTCTGAAATTAGTACTAAAGTTTTTTTCCCTAAAACTCCATTCACGATATACTATTTATACAGTATACTGTTACGTAAAGGTACAATATAATTGTTGATCATGGTATCCTTAATCAAGTATAGTGGCTGTACTCTGAACACGTAACAGTACTATATCGTAATGTTACCTTTAACACGCTTAATTATCGTTTTTGTGTAACAAGGCTATACCTTCACCTGTATTTATCGTTTGACGTAATGTTTCCCATCGGAGTTGAACGTATTGATCTACGCTTCGTCAGACTATAAAGTGCTCCTCCGTTTTTATTTTTCCAATTTATTTGTTTATCCTCGACGATTAACAGTATTTATCGTTACATCTTCATTTGTACAATCGATGCAGCGGAAAGGCGACAGTCGTTGGCATATTAAGTTTGTTACGACCTTTATAAACGTGTTACAAAGTGTTTCAGGCTATAATAATCAATTAATTAGAAACAAGAAATAATATATTTTAAATTGCGCCCATTATATAATCCACTCTTGTTTCAAGAGAATCGTTCTGAATGGAAATAAAGATAAATGTATCTTAGAGTAATAGACAGGAATGGTTGGCAGCTGCGAATATAGTAATTAGCACAGCAAGGAGGTCTGTGTTCCGAGCGAACACATGCACATACGGGTGTCGATAGAAAGTTTCCCGATTGCCCATTATGTAACCACCTAATGCTTTCTAGATTTTCCTTTGTAAATATAAATTAATTATGTAATTATGTAGGTACATATGTATGTAGATACATATACAAGTTCCTAGGCATAGACTGCGTGTAGGCAACGCCACTTCGTAAGATGAGTAAGTGAATGTGAGTATGTAAAGTATTAGTTTTTTATTACACGGATCAATAATGTAAATATTACATAAAAGCTGAGACATTACGATTCCATATGGTGAACCATCTGCTAATTTTAGAGCAGATATAAAAATATTTCTATAAAGTTGAAGTTGTAAGCACTATATATATTGACATAAATATTGCAACATGATTTTTTTATTATTAAAACATGCTAATTTTTTGTTGGGGGGATAGGTTGTGCATATCTAAGAACCCCAAAATTTATTTCGACACACGCCAGGTGACCATTAGCATGGGGGTAAATTTATAAAATATACCATGAATCTGCAAAAAGTGAGGTTAGATGACATGATTTCCAAAAAAAAAGCTATTTGAAAAAGTTGCTTAGAATTCAATTCAGGGGTCATATGCAAAATTTTGTAAACACATTTAAAAAAACTAAAAGTTATAGTTTTTCCAAATATTGTTTAATTGAATTGCATATTTCCTTTTTTAATTTTTTAATTTTTGGCAGCTCAATAGTAAGTAGTAATATTTCTAAATCTGGTTGATACTCAAACAATTTTGTCAATTTTTGCATAATTAACACAGCGAAAACTAGAAGGTTAGTAGTCAATGTATGACAGTTGTTGTTGGAACGGACTGTATCTATTAGTAATAAATAACATTTTACAAATATTTTCATTCTGAACTACTTAGCAAACATTTTTTTAAATTAAAAATTACAATATTTATTTTTTGTTTTCTGCATTAAAGTGGGAACCGTTATTATTATTATTATGTTATGTATTGTTATGTTATTTTAGTTTATTATTATTAAGATTTATTGGAATGACATTCATTAAAAATATCTGCCATTTTCCTGGTGGCCTTATAATTATCACCGCAAATTAAAATAATTTCAGTTTCTTCCTGTAGCGAAAATTGAAACGACATTTTGAGAAGAAAAGAAAGCAATACGGGGACACACGTAAAAAATAACTTAAATAAAATGTAAAAATATTAAAAGATAAACTAACAAAGATATCACATAGTTGAAATGTATTAAATGTTAAAGATCTCTTAATATTTTGTTTACCTTATCACAACACACTATATTATTTTCTTGTTTCTAATTTGAAAGCCTTCCTTACTTAAGACACAAAACGTTAAGTGTGCTTAACAAATATCTATAAGTTTTATGCAGAAACCAAAAAAAAAGGTATTATATTTTCAATAAAAGTAATGTTTGCTAAGTGGTTTAGAATTGAAATGTTTGCAAAATTTTATTTATTATTACTAAATACAGTACCTTGCAATAACAACTGTTATACTCAAAACATACTTTTCAGTTTTCGCTGCGTCAATTATGTAAGAGACAAAATTGATCGAGCATCAATCAAATTTGGCAATATTAATGTAACTGAGCTGTTACAAACGTAAGCAAATGGGAATATGTGATTCAATTAAGCAGTACATGTTTGGAGAAATTGGGACTTTTATTTTTTTAAATATATTTACAAAAATTTGCATACAGCCTCAGAATTGAATCTCTCCCCAAAAAATAGTATATTTTTATAATAAAAAAATTGTCAGTATATTTATGCCAGTGGCTGTGTGAATCCGGTATTTAGCTAAGTTTTTATATAAAAGATTTTTATATTCTAAGTATCTAATGAACGTTATATGTGAAGGTTAGATAAGAGTAATAAAAATCGTTCTTTCGTTCATCTAATATTTATTATTTGATAACTAGTTTCGGCTTTTTTTAAAAAGCCATCTTCATATCAACGTCAAAAAAAGGTAAAATTGTCGATTATCAAAAAATAAAAAACACCAACCATGAAAATAAATTAACCAGACACCAACAATTATACAAATAAATTAAATATAAAATTTAAGTATAAGAAAAAACTTTTACACAGAATGACAATGATGCAAATGATTCAACATCATGTTTGATAATCGACAATTTTACCTTTTTTTGACGTCGATCTGAAGATGGCTTTTTAAAAAAGCCGGAACTAGTTATCAAATAATAAATATTAGATGAACGAAAGAATGAGTTTTATTACTCTTATCTAACCTTTAAAAGATTAGATTTTTGGCAAGAGAATTTGTCTTCACGAATTCACCAAATTTATTAAAATAACTGCTTCAATTACTTTGACCTCACTCTGTATAATATAACCTTTCGTGTATAATCTTCAAGAGAAATCCCATGTATTCTGCCACATATGTACTTTATCCAATCGGACGTAAAAATAATCTGATTAATATTTCAAATCCAAAACTCTTAGGCTAGATTTATAAGAAAAGAGGCCCTAAGATTTATGTCGCCATTTCATCAATGGATTGCGCGTAAAAGAACTAAATGGCACGTTTTTTTTTATACATTTGCATTTTCTCGTGAAAAATGCGGATTTCATCGGAAAGCTCTGGAACCGACAGACGGGATATGGAGAGGGGGGGGGGAAGCAAGGATCCCGTCTAAATGTAATCCAGCTGGGATAAGGGAGCGAATTTTACAAAAAGGGGGAAGAGAGGGTAGGTACCTCTCTACGGGCGAGAGAATGAGGGTTACAAATGAAAATGAGCACGGTTCGAAAACCTAGAGAGAGGAAGTACAAATCTACAATTTTCATTCGAGAATTTTCGAATTTAAATGGGAATTATTTGCGTCGCGACGTTCGCTGGATATTATTAAAAGTTTGCGGATGACCCTAATGTGTTTAATATAACGGAAGGGAAGGAAATTTTGGTCGGGCGATGATGTCGGAATGTGGTGAAAAATGCCGTTTTGAATATGAATTTACATCGTTGAAGGAATGAAAGAATAAGCAGCCAATAATAATTACGTTAAAGATTTATACTCATTCATCATTCATTATATATGACATAATTTTACTTGGGTGATGCAATGCTCAGAAAACACAAGTTGTAACGTTCACAAGAAAAAAACACTAGAAGACCTACAACCACTAGTGATAGAAGGCGAAAGGATTTCATATGTCAAAGAGGCCAAATACCTGGGGGTATGGTTTAATCAAAGGCATACATGGAGCCCACATATCCAGGAAAACAACCAACAAAGCTACTATTGCCCTAGGTAGATGCAGGAAGCCGTGTGGAAGGAATTGAGGACTTAACTCCAAGATGACTGTTTCGATATATACAAGGGTAATTAAACCCATGATAACGTACTGCTGTGGTTAGATAATCCATTTCGCTGAGTGTATTTTAAGTTGCATATTTTTGGTTATTGATTGTTTTCTTTGCTTACTGTTTTTCAATTTACCGAGAATTTTTCACAATTATTTGTTGTTTTGTTTAAGTTTAGTTAAAGAGTTTTTTGTATCATTTTAATTTATTTAATGTTAAGTTTTTTTAATTATTCCATTAATTAAATTGTCTATTGTTCGCTTGTGCTGATTTAATGCGGATTCTATTGAATATTGTCGTATTGTTATACGTCTGCGTTGTATGATTTTGAGAGAGGGATTTTTGTTAGAAAAACAATTGTAAAATTTTGTTAAGGACTTCCTTGTTCGACTATTGACGTGAGTAGACGTATTTTTTAAAAGCTTGGTTGCCATTTTCTAATTCATTTAATATTGAAATTGAATTCTGTAATTTTCTTTTATTTAGTCTACCAAGGAACTTTTTTTATAATAATTGTTAATATATTGAAGTGTGCACTTTATAGATATAAGATCAATTATTATTTTTGTTTAGGAAGATATATTTTGGTTTTTTTTTCTCATTATATTTTAAAGTTATATTTTTCAATCACCTTGTTTGGGTGAGTAGAAGCATTGTTCTTGCATTTAGTTTTTTCTTTATTGTAAATTTCTAGTAATTGTCCACGCTTAGTTCATTTTAATTTGTGAAACCACGTGGATAGAAATTTAAAGGATGTGCATTTTGGATAATCTTTCTGAACAAACAAAACTTTTGCTTTGCATAAGAAATAGCATTGTCCTATTTTAATTTAGAGTCAATTGCAGTTTTTATTTTACGCCAGAACCTTCAGTTCAAGGTTTTTTTTCTGCACAAGTTGTAATTTAACCCATTTTGAAAGACAAAATTGATTGTTAATTAGCGACATTGGGTTGGAAATTCTGTTCTTTTATTTTATTTTAAACCTTTACAATTTTTCGGGTAATTTAGAGAATCTGCTTTCATTCACTCGCAATCTACTTTTCGTGGTTAGATTCAAGTTTTAATTCGCGAGAGTAACTCTGAGGTTAATAGTTCTTTTGCGTTCATTAAAATCTTATTCGTTGAGCTAGCTAATTTTATTTTTCTTTTCATTTTAAAATTCAGTTTTGCATTTTTCAATTATTTCAATCAGTACACAGCAGTACGGAGCCATAGTATGGTGGCCAAAGGTGCGGCAGGATCAGCCGGCCAAAACGCTAAGTGGCGTACAAAAACTGGGGTGCCTGTGAGAAGTAATTCTAAACCTGCCACCATTACAGATCTACATACAAGGAGCTGCAAGGTCTACAGTACATAGACTTTTGCATAGTCAAGTACCAATAAGTAAATCGCATGGTACTAACTATCAAAAACTATTAGGTAAACTCAAGAAGGCACTCCTTTTAGGAATGACATATGATGCCATAGTTCAAAAATGCAACCTAGATAGAAAATGCTGGGTTATAATACCAGATAAGAAGAACTAGGAGACAGGTACTCAAACTGCTATACAGAAAATCTTCAAAAAAGTATTTACCGGCCCACTACACTTTAGCTAGTGTATATCAATCATACTTACAGAAATATCCAGATAACCATATAAATCGCAAAGCCTTTAGAGGAATATTTCATTCTTTGAATATAAAAATAAGACAGCCTAATAAGGATACGTGTGGTACATGCGACAAATACGAAATGAAGATTAAGATGGCCAAATCTGAAGATGGAGGTGTTACGTCAGAAATTAGATGCACATCATATTCAAGCTGACGACGGATATACTTCCAAAAATGCAGACAAAAATTTAACGAAGACAATTTGCAACAAAAGACCATATGTTTCGATCTGCAGCAATGCTTACCAACTCCTAATTTGCACAGCAGTGAGTTATTCTATAAGCGCCAATTATGGACGTATAATCTAACAGTGCATGATTGTGACGACTCCCAGGCTTATTGTTACCTCTGCTACGAATCAATGGCTAATAGGGCAGGGAATGAAATAGGATCATGCATCTATAAATATCTAACAAGGTATTTGGATTCAAAAGTCACTCACATAATTATGTATTCGGATTCATGTGGTGGTCAAAATAAAAACTCCATCATGTCAGCTGCACGCTTACTTGCTTTGCAAAATTCAGAAACTCTAACTACAATTGATCATAAATCTGGTACCCGGCCGTACGCACATGGAATGTGACACCGACCATAGTCTAATTGAAAATAAAGAGAAAAAATCTAATATTAAAGTTGAACATCCCCATGACTGGGCTTGGGCTAATGAGGCAGAACGGAAATAAAAAACCTTTTCAGGTACATGAGATGGAAAGGACAGATTTTTTTGATTACCAATGGTTTGTTTGGTACTTCCTTAACGAATCGTAAATCTGACATTTTAGGAAAGAAATTTAACTGGCGAGAAGTGAGATGGCTTCGATATGAAAAAAATATTAGAAGTGTTTCTTATAAAACATCGTTGGATCCAAATGAAAGTTTTAAAACCGTAATGTTTGACAAACGAGGACGGTTAAAAACTGAACTCTTGGTACCCAAAACTAGCGTATCTAATACTAAATCTCATGACAGTAGAAAAGAAGCAACACTTAATTGACACATTACCTTATATTTCAGAATTTCTGTGGGATTTTTATAATTAGGAATTAATATAATTTACCATACTGGGGTTATACGACAATTGCTATCTAGTTCTTATTTCTCTAATCAATGACCCACTTTCACCTCAAAATTGATGGAGGTAGGTTTATGCACTCTGAGAACGGCATATTATCGACCAATTCATTGAACAGTTACACGATAACACAGCAAATTACATCAGTATCCTATGGACTGTTAAGGAATATATTTTCGTCGACAAGTGAACAGTATACATAGCTTTAGGCAGTCTATTGTACATATAGACATATACAAACCCCTAAATTTATGCCAATAGCTTTATTGGTTGTTGCGGTCGGCATTTTAGATGCGAATTAGTTAGCGCTTGTATGTCTCTAATGCCGAACGCAGGTGTATAAGCCCAACTAAGAGCAAAAGGTAACGGCAAATACTGATTTACGATCATTTACGTGCGGCAGATTCGGTAACCGCAGCGTGAGTTTATTGGCATTATTGGAAGTAACGCGATTTATAATAGTTCACGAAAACTTGCTGCTACGGAGTTGCTAAAATCCAAGACGAGTTTCAATTAGTTCTTTAATATTTTATAGGTAATAAATCACGTTATATTAAGTGCAAAATAGTGGTGAAGGCAAGCAGCGATTTTGAAACTTTCCACAAACTTTCTGTGAACTTGTGAAACTATTGCTCATAGCGAAAAAACGGTAGAAGTGAATCATGGATAAATGTGAATCTATTCATATTTAAGAGGGTTGAGACATACGTGATTTTAGACACAATGCAAATACTTGTATTGTGGTTAAAATCATGATTTACAATATTTAATTTAAGAAATATGATGATTTGTTATAACTTGCTGTTTATTTCCAATATTAAAATATGATATGTATGTTTGGAATATATAATGATCACCATTTCATAAGAAAATATATAATTTTAGACGTGAATATTTCGGAAACGATTAGAGAACGGTTAGTTTTACATTATTGTTGCCTCTAATTGACAAAGTTGATATTGTTATTCTCAACAGGCGTTAAGTATAAAACAAATAATATTCTTGAAATTACAAAAACGATAGCATTATATTTTGCTTTTGCTTAAATTCTGAACAAATGATTTTGTCGAAGAGAATTTACTATGTGTTTGCTGAATATGGTACCTACGTCGTAGTTAAAGCAATACATGCTTATTTAAAAGGGATATACACCTTTTGAGTGTACTCAAGCGTATAATTTGGTAGTTAGGTACTATTTTTATACGCAGTACTGTGATATTTTGGCCAGAGAGTACCATGGAAGATGTTAGCCAGGGGGGGCGCACTAAATACGATTTGTTTATATCGGCGTGACGTCACGATCTGTTGAGGGATACAATCCACCAGGCGGCGCCGAATGCTGGAATAAATCACGTGTTACCGCCATTGTTATTTTTGTGTCATTTAGGTTCTGACAGCGTATTGAGTATTATCGATTCGAGCGTTATCAAATCAAAAATTTTGCGACTTGTGTTCTCTTGAACAAATAAGTATTCGTTTCATAGGTTGTAGTTTGTATTTTTAGATTAGTGTGTTAGTTGTAGAGTTGCTGTAGTGTATATTAGTAGGTTAATTATTAGGTTGTATTTAGTTATTTCATATAGAGCACCTGTGCATTCGGCAGTGAAATTTTTTTAACGAAGCTTTCTTTCTGCAGCAAGTAAATTAAGAAATCAAAATTTTTGTTATAAAAGTGATTTACTGTATGATTGTTGCTTTAGACATGTGAGGCCGTTCCTGTGCCGTAATGGGTTGCACTGACCGGACATCCTTTAGACATCGGTTTCCTAATCCAGAAAAGGATACCGAACGCTTCAATAAATGGATTGAACCTTCTGGTAATGAGAAAATTGTGAAGTGTGGATTCACACATAATTTATCGAAATTATCATACCTGTCATATTCATTTTACTCAAGAAGACATATCGTCTAACATGTTTTTATGGAAAACAGCTACTCCATCATTATTCCTACCAAGATTGCCACAGACAACAGGTAATTTATTTCTTCTGTTCTGTATGTAATACGTCGATAAAAGTTAGATTTCCGACGGGTCTCAATTTCTGGTACTTATGTTCTAATCATTTGTGGTTATGTAAAAGAATATACTTTACTTTATAATTTATACATATATCTACTGCTGTGGTTAGACAACCCGCGTTACCGCTGAGTGTATTTTGAGTTGCATATTTTGGTTATTTATTGTTTGCTTGTTATGGTTGTTTTCTCGTTCAGCCGTTATTCAGTGTACCGAGAATTTTCACAATAATTTTTGTTTTGTATAAGTTTAGTTAAAGAGTTTATAGCTTCATTTTAATTTAATTAAAGTTTTTTTTTAAATTAATTCATTCATTAATTTGTCTATTATTTACTTGTGTTGTTTTAATGCGGATTCTATTCAATATTGTCATTGTATTGTAATACGACTGCGTTGTACGATTTTGATAGTGGATTTTTGTAAGAAGAACAATTGTAGAGTTTTGTTAAGGACTTCCTTGTTCGACTATTGACACAGTACACAGCACTACGTTATGATACTTTCTGTAAATATGTTTCAATAAATACATGTGTAATTATACACTGTAAAAAAAGTTGCAGTAAAATTACATGTAAAATCGTTGGTAACAAAGTTGCCTACAATTTTACAGGTAAATTTGCTTCATAAGGTAAAATTTCTACCATCTAGTAAATTTCACATGCTGATATGTTTTTCAAAGATTGTACTGTAAAATCCGTATGCAATATTTATATGAACTCTATATTTACCGAACACTGAAGTAATTTTCATATGTATTTTTATAAAGAGAGCAAGCAACTTACCTAATTCTTTTATAGCACCTAATAAGTCACACTGGATCGCTCAACCAGGGATCAAGAATGAACACGCTTACGCGAAACCTACGATTGTTTGTGACGTACATGATATCAGTGAGCCAATAATAAGTTCGACAAACGAATAGAATTACCTACGCGCACAGATAAATAATCCAATAACCAGTCACATTGCGGCGTATGAATTTCGTATTTTCCATGATATCTGTAGTTTTACCCGAAAAATCAAGTAAAAACAAATAAATATAAAAGATCCTCATATTTTTACAGCAAAATTAATAGTTCACTAGTAAAATTACTTTTAAAGTGCACTAAATACCCCAAAAAAAATGTCAATTTTACACTTTTAAGTAAATTTTGGGAGTAAATACAAAATTGTACATGTTTTTTTTCCTGTATTTTCCTTTTTAATTTTTGTTACATCTTAAACTTACATGAAAAGGCTATAAATTCTACCGAAATTTCTTTTTCCATGTTACATATCCTAGAAAAAAAAAAAACATGTAAAACAAAATTTACATGATTTATTGTGGTAAATCTACAACGTTATTACAGGTAATATTCCTGATTTACTATGGCAAAATTACTGTAATTTTTTACAGTGTAGAATGTGTTCTCTTTTTTTCGTATTATGACAATGTATTAAAGGAAGGCTGTGTTACCACTTTTGCGCAATTTTCAACATATGAATTTCCATATGTTGAAAAATGGTGACACAGTCTTCCTTTAATACTTTGACGTAAATTTAAATAATTTTCAAGTAACCGCCCTAAATGTCCGCTAAGCAGGGATACATATCGTTAGATGGCGTGAGCAGCACAGTTACACGAATTTCTTAATAGCGACCCATCTGTACCAATCTACTTTATCTATGATGTTAGCTATCGAATTTTCGCAACTGACAAGCACACACCGACTAGAACGACAAAACAGCCTTCTTCTATCGCCAATTATTGGCGTTCCATTCTGATTGCAATGTAAATAAATATAAGAGAAATCTAAAATGATTGTTCTTATAGCAATCCATTTTTAATAATATCAATAACTCTGTTTTGTTTGGGAATTATATCTAAGTTGTACCATTATCCGTCCGTGAACAATGTTGATGTCTACATCTACAAAGTTCCCAAGTTTGTTACGTAACGACTTAGAAAGCCTAAGAAACCACACAAAGATCCAACAAGGGTTTACATATAATAACTGAATTATAAAGTTAATACTTTACTCTTGAATAATATTGTAAGTTTGCAGTAGAGATACTAAAGGGAAGAAGATGCCTTAAAGGAATTCATACTGAAGATATTATTTATACTCTTGCTCTAGCACACAACAAAGAGATACAATTTTTTTTTTAATAGTGCAATGCCAAACGGAAAAGAATTTTATATTCTTAATAGAGGTTAAAAGACGAACAAAATAAGGGATACTTCCTTAATTCGTAACTAAAATGTACATACATAACTACGAATATTAAAATTCAATCCGCACAATTGGTCATTACAGCGCATCCAATTTAAGCGTTATTTCTCTCAGAACTTACTGGACAACGCGAATAATTGTAGTTGAATTTCAAATTAGTCCCAACCGGGCCGCTACAATAAGGAAAATGCGTCAGATTTTGCTCTGCACTGATTTACAATACAACCATTCCGACGCTACCTATTTACATTTTAATTGTGAAACATTTAGTTTCTGTTTTGACTAAAGCGAAGTAATTCAGGATTTACGCCGACAATTAGAACTTTATCAAACACTATGTATATACGCCGCATCGTTATTCGCATTGCCTCACACATTATTTATTACGTAGTTTATAGGATAATGCATTATGTACTCGGGTTTTCGTACGTGACCTAGTTAACTTAAAATCAGACTTATCTACTAACCATTTTTCGATATCTCATGGATTTATACATTGATGGGTTATTGATTAAGTGTTTCAGGTTAAGTTAGGGCGATATTTTGGTTGCAACATTTGAACTATTCATATAACTGAATGTATCTGCTTTTACTAACTTATTTTTTCTCTTTCAGGATATTTTAGGTTCGTCACCTTAAGATTAATTTTGGTAGAAATGGTTTTGATTCATTTAGAAATGATTGAAATAGGAGCATTAATGGTTAAAGTTATTTTTTGATGTCACTTACATTAAAAACATGACATAGTAATTTGAGCCAGTTTGGCATTAAATTCAAGGATGATCTGGCAAATTTTAAATAAGCACCTTATTTGATTTGATGTTGTACACTGAGTACAGATCAAATCTTCTCATTATCCCTTTAGCAATACGGTCTCCAGCATAATGTATTTTTCCGTACTTAGTGTATTTCCTTACATAAACAGCTTAGCCTCTATAAACATGTTTAGTAGTCTGTGCTCTAAATCGTTTTTCAGCATTGATTGCTTACAATGGTGGTAATCTCTGCTATTCTAATAGACAATTAAGCTCTTACAGGCAAAAATTCCTAAGTGTCCAAAGGAAAGCCGCTATATTGATCACGGAAGCCCACAGGAGGGCTTGCTGATGCTGGCGAGAAGAGCATCGATATACTTAGTGGTAAAAGAACTGGTGTCGGGGATGGAGAGGGGTATTAGCAAGGCGACTGCGTCGAGGAACACAGTGGAGAAGTGGCATGAACTATGGGAGAGGGCCGATGCAACTGCGTCTTGGACCAAGAAACTCATAAAAGATTTAAGACCATGGCTTGAAAAGAAACATGGAGATTTAAGCTATTACCTTACTCAAGTTTTGAGTGGGCACGGGTGTTTCCAGTCATACCTAAGACGTTTTCATCTGTTGGATACTTGCGAAAGCTGTGGAGGTACAGACACGGTGGAGCACACTGTCTTTGAATGCCCGAGATGGAGCCCGCAAAGATCCAAAGGGAAGCCAAATAACAGAAGATGTAAATCCAGAAAACATGGTCGCTAAGATGCTGGCGTGTGAGGTGAAATGGAAAGCAATTGACCCAATGGCAAGAGAGATCCTGAGCGCAAAGAGCAACGGTCCAAACAGTAGAGAAGACATGTAGTACAGCCAAACAGCCCGAATTTAGGCACTTGCATGCCTAAGCGCAAGAACATACCGGCTATGAATGGTAAGCTAAAGCAATGAGAATCTTAAATGTTCTGATTCTGGTTTGTTAAGTGTGAAATAGCAAAATACGAAGGAGAAATTAATCCTACTAATAACTAATTGTCACAAACTCGACATGGCTACCGTGAACAAGGAAAACCGGCCAAGAAAAAGTAGTCATCTGCACGTGACCAGTAGCAATCGAAAAAAATGGAGGGAATGGATGGAGTCGATCCACTCAAGGACATATGCGAGTATGACAGAACATCTACTAAATGGTGGAAAAAAAGTATTCTGCATTTGCCTTAGTATGTTTGCAGTAAACCCATGGAAACAAAACTTTCGGAAGAATTGATTTTTAGGAGAATAAAACACACTTCTCTGCCACCACACCAAATGGAGGACTTTCTTCTAAGAAAGGAAAATTGTTTGGAGCAATACCTTTGCATCTTCTCATTGAAGAACCAACAAGAAGATGGTCTACACGATGTGCAGAAAGCAAAGTTCAAAAGATAACAAATACTATTCGCCCAGAGTGCAAATAGTTGCAGTCTTGGTTATCGTCAGATGTGATTTTTATTGCACAGCCCTTTCTTGCTAGCTCGTTTGCAAGTAAATTACCTGTTATATACTCTTATGCTCTGACACCCACATCAAGATTGCTTTATATTGTGCTTAGACAGTGTATTAAATCTCAGGCAATCCCAAGCTTATTCGAAGGTTATCTGGTAGGATGTTAGTGTCTTTAGGGCCGCTTGATTGTCTAATAGGATATTGATCAGCTGCCCCTTGGGTTGCTTCCCAGTGCCTTATGGACACATTTTTTTTATTGCTAGTATTTCTGTTTAATATACGGTGGTATATTTCCATATATGTATACCAGCTCCAGAACCTATGATTCTTTTTGACTAAATTGCATACCACTTTTGGTTTTAAGCCCCTGGCTTCTGCTTCACTCTTCACCCATATCAGTCTAAGATAATCTTGAAGGGTTTATTGAAAAAGTATTTGGGAGTCATTGCAATTTCCACCACATTTCGGTCTATAGGCTTCCATTCTTACTTTTACAGCTTCTTGCAGCGGTGAAACCGCCATATCATTGCGAGTTTAATAATCGCCTCTAAATAATTAGCCTCTATTCACAGAATCAGGTAGCCATAGGTCTTACCACTGTGGTGTAATCCCAGTTTAGTATGTGTGGTTAAAATTCCCATGTTTCCCACATTCTTCTACGTATTATCATTAATGCCCGTTTGAATAAACATACAAAACTACTAAATAGTGTAATATGCATAGAACTATTTCCAACACCGTTTTCTAAAAATAAAAGGATTAAGCGCAATTTATTCACACTTACGTACACATTCATTTACAATTCCAGCCCTAATACATCCACGCGAAACTAGCAATATATAAAAAATAATTTAAGAATACCGGGTACAACCGTCCAAAGCGAACTTTACGAGGCGTCATTACAAAAACTTTCCATTTTACCCCGTCGTAAACGTCCCTTAACTGGGGGGTACTTTAAAAGGGTTCACATTTCACGGCGCTACGTTCAATCTGTTACCTTAATTCAGACCTCCGGGCTAGGGTAATAACTTTACATTCCCGTCCTTGGGTATCGTTCTTTATGCGTTACTTGACCTTGTTTCCGCTTGCAAACTTCATATGCCTATACACCATACGAAGTTTGCAATACACGCTCAGGTAATACGTATACCTGCGTTCTATCGAAGAGTGGATGAAGCTGGTAGTATTAATCCCCATTAGAAAGTATAATCTCCAATTTTGAACAAAATAATGCTATGCTGTTTTTTGGAGATATTAATTACCATTCCAAAAACATTCAAATTTGAGTGACAATGGTTTAAAATCAAATTTTCATTGATTCTACAACGGATAACTTATAATTTAATAGTTATATGTAAGTAGGGAACATTTCAGTAATAAGGAGTACACATTATCACACGCGCAATGAACGAAAATTACCATGCGGATTTTGTTGCTAGACCTGATTGGGCGTCATAAACGTCACAATCCTTAATATAGATCAGTGTGTATATATATAAATAGTTTTTTTACCTTATTGAATGGTATTACAAACGGGTAGGGGCTGTAGTATTCACGTAAACTTTTTACCTGAAAAGAAGACAAAGTAGTTAGCAAATGATTATAAAACAATATGTTAGATTAACAAAAGTTGTAACGCAGCAAGGAAAAATTTTCGTTAAGTTAATGAAAGAATGTAAATATACATATACGCAGCGAAAGATCATAAGAAGAAATTTTACTTATTCAAAAAAGGGCTTTGAAAGCACACACAGGGGGCATCGGCCAGCCGTGAATTATCATTCCGTCTGTACCCATGCAGCGACAATAATATCAAAATTAAAAGATCTCTTTACAGTGCATGGTAACATGCCCTTCGGTTTTTTTTTAGTTAGTTAGAGTGCGCACTTATAGTCCAGACACTTGAGCTAGGTGCTCATTGTACTACCTGAGTACTTTCAATTCTTCACATGTGCAGATTACATGTGGACTTATCTGCTCCTTTTTTTGCATCTTCTGTACCACGGTACGCTTACTCGACCTATGTTCTATAGCTGCTTTTCCAGGTGAAACTGGAACTGAACAATGTTCAGTTACCAGCCCAGCAATGGTTTCAACTTCTTTCTTGCTGCGTCTGAGTAGGTTATCAGAGAATTTAGCATCGCCATCGCCTATTAGCGCTCTAGACCTTCAGTCGACCTCCATTTCTTTGTACTTTCCTTATCTAACCAGGTCCAAATCTCCCTTTTAGCAGACTCCCTGGTAATTCCACATACGGGCTCTGAACCTATGAGGTGCCTTTTAGAGCCTTCCTTAGATAGTTCGTTGGCTATTATATTGCGCTTTATATTCTCATGTCCTGGCACCCAAATCAGAGACACCGTATAGTCCAGTGTTAGTGTATTGAGGGATTGTTTGTAGTCTCTAACTAATTTTGACCTAGTTATTACCTTGCCCTGACAGCAGCTTGTCAGTCATTATACTTATTTTTCTCCTCGTGCATCGGTGGGCCGCGAAGGGGGTTTGCAATCAGTTTTGCGCAGGCTGCAAGAGCAAATACCTCTGCTTGGAAGACCGTCGCATGTTGCCCCAGGCTTATGGATATCCTTTGATTAGGGCTCGGTCCACAAATACCGGCTCCTGTGCCCTAGCTAGCAACCGTCCGTGAACCAGTCATCAAAAGCGGTAATATCACTACGTGCCTGGTCTCTGTTCGGTATGGAGATTCTCACTTTGTCAGTCAAGATAATCTCGGGTGCCATACTGTGGATATTTGCAGCAATGGCTCGTCCAGTATCATACTCGTAGTGTCAGTGTGCCCTCCAACCCTAGTGCTGGGATGTCTCAAGTTATTGGTTTTTAGTCTAAGGATCGCATTCATAGCTTCCGCTTTCACACAAAGCTCCAGCGGGGGGAGACTCACAATGGTCTCCAGAAGGCGGTTCCTACTGTTGATGTCACCATGATACCAGCAATGTCTGTCTCTGGACAGCTGTTAGCAGCTTCACTGCGGAGGACACTTCTGTTCTTCTCCACCAGACTACTGCCCAGTCTGTTATCGCTGGTCTTATCACAGCAGTATATAACCAAAGGATCACCCTCGGCTTTAGTTCTCAAGTTTCACTAGCAGCTCTCCTGCAGCGCCAGAACAGTTACAAAACCCTGGTCGTTATTTTGAGTAAGTGATTTCTCCAGCTCAATTTCGCATCAAATGTACCACCCAGATAGTTTGCTTCTCTGGTTAATTGTAGCTCCTGCCCAAACAGTCTAGTACCGGCTAAGTCATTGAGATTTCCCATGTTGGTGAAAGCAACCAACTTTTTTTTGTGAATTAACTTAAAGTCCTTGTGAAAGGCACCATTCCTCCACCATTCGCAGTGTGTTACACATGTTTGCCACTACGCCCCGGAACTTTAGCTTCTATGACAATATCATTAGCGAACCCATGCGCCCATATTCCTTTGTCGTTTAATGATCTGATGAGACTATCCACGACCGAGCTCCACAACAGTGCCAGTGGTGACAATACTCTCCGTTGAGGGCACTCTCTAGTGGTCCTCATGGCGATGCTTTTATCTAGCATTTGGGCATAGACCACTCTACTTCTTAACATGCAGTCAACTTATCTGTTGGTCGTGTAGCTAATGTTCCGGTCCATTAAGGATCGGTTGATCGAGGGCGTTGTTTGTTATCAATGGCGCCCTTTATGTCTAAAAACGCTGCAAGACCAACTTCCCTTTAATGTAGGCTCCTTTTTAATATTTTCCATAGTCTTCAGCATGAAAGATGTAAGACTAATTATTGATCTAGATCATTTGGGGTGGTAGTATGTGTTCTTTCCATGTTTCCCGGAATGAACACAATCCTAGTATCTCTCCAGGGCTTTGGACTGTAACCCAAGGCGTGACTAGCCCTAAATATCTCTAAGAGTCTTTTACAAGCTAAAATGTGACGAATGTGATGCAGTTTATATCGGAAAAACAGGTAGACAAAGTCAGAATTAACGAACATGGAAAACAACCTAAATCAAGTTTCTTTCGACATTTAATTAACCAGTTACAACAATGACAACATAACCCTTTTACACATTCACGACAAAAGTTTAGAATTATCTTTATTAGTAGCATATTAAATAGAGAGGCCGGTCATTTTGTTGTTAGAATATATTAAAATTTGCCCATATTTACATATATTTCAAACTGACTATTCTATTTCAATTTTACCTTTACTCAATTTAGCTATTTCTTTATTCATTCACATTATATTATTTTATTTCATTTCAATTTTCAACTTTTATTTCATGCTTTTTATTTCGCCTGTTGTACACCAGTGACACATTCTAATTGTACGACCTACAGGGTAAAATAGAACCTATGTGATTAGTGAGGATAGCAGACGGATCTATGCATTAACTGGCGGCTTCAAAATATGTAAACACAGATGTGCTGCCTGCGTTGTCATTTTAAAAAAGCTTAGGCTGGATTTATTAATGTGCGAAGTTTAATGCATCTATCATGTATTTGTTATCTTTGCGTAGGAATAAATTTATTTGATGTTTGAAGTATTTCGAATAACTGTAGTCTTATTAAATGGTTTTAAAAGGTATTTTCCTTTTACAGTTGAACTATGGCTAGGAACTTAATCAAAGGCATGTTAATTATATAATAAATAGCAACATCAATGGGTTTATTATTCTGTTTAGTATGCAAGATATTAAAACATATTTATAAGGATTATTATTACTTCTATTTTTGTGAGGTGGGTGTTGCGCCAATTAATTGATTAAATGCAGAGAAATTTGTAGTAATGTCGTTATTGACAGAAATGCATGCATTGTCAAAAGTCTTATGATATTTTTTCAAAAGAAATACTAAATTTGAATTAGTCCTAAATCGAACAGCCGAACATAAGCCGTTTATTATCCATGCTACACATGGATTTTATTATTTTATTCTGTAGATCGTACAATTAGAATGTGTCACTGGTGTACAAATGTGTTTCTCTTACACAGACGCAATACATACAAAGGTTTTTTAAAATCCTTTTAAATACTTTTTCTTTGAAATGTTTTTCACGTTCATTCGGACCGTTTTGTTATATTGCGATGCCTTCCTTAGTCTTGATTCTGTATCCATGCACATTATCTCACACTGAATTTTAATTTGTTATTTTGTTATGTTTGTCTCTTATGTCTGCCGTGTTTTGTTTTATTTGAATATCCGTTTTTGAATTTTTAATTTTAGATTTCGTACTGCGATGTTTTGTAAGTGTTACTCATCAATTTTATTTAATTATCATATCACTTATTTTAATTTACTCAGTATTACTCAATATTTTAACATTAAATTGCAATTTTTAAAATTTTAAAACTGTTATACAATAGTAATAACTATGCGTTATCACTTTATTCTACTTTATTGTATTTTTTGACTTATAGAAGACCTGAAGGTGACTTTTTAAATCAAAACATGTAGTCTTGAAATATGTATATCGAAAACTTTTGGTGAAAGTAAGGAGATATTTCTTTTTATACACTTTTAAAAATTTAACAGCACCGTACTAATACATATATGTAAGATGCAAACACCGAGCAGAACTCAATTAATTTACGACCGCGAATTCTCTCGCCTCCTGCATTAATTTCCGCTCCAGCTACGCACTGCGCTGAAGGCTCTCCTTAGTAGGAGCCGCGGTAGAGTCAGATCGATCCCACGAAGGCAGGTTAAGCCTTCATACGGTAACCGCCCCGAAAGCGATATACTAATTTACTTCATATAATTAATAAGGCGAAGATGAACTTCGGCTTAATTGAATAATTAATTACTGGAACGCAAACAAATTGACTTGCGATTTTGTGACGAATCTATTGATTCGTAACACGTTTATGATTAGGGGAAAATTCCAGTAGATTTTCCATCACGGCAATTAATAGAACGCAGTTGGTATGTTGCTATCTGAAGAGAATTAAATTTGCTCCAATCTTTCGTCGCTTGTTCTTATATCGATTCATGCTTCATTATTTTTCCAATACGTTGTAAATATTTATTTTTCCCAGCAGGGAGGAAAGGTGTACTTTGCCTCCCTAGGGCGGAAAGTTGTATTTTATCTCCCTAGGGCGGAAAGTTGTAATTTAGCTCTCTAGGGAGGAAAAATAAGTGGCATTGACATGATGAAACTGTACATCTTATAATATGTGACATTATTGATAGATGACATTAGTACATTCGACTCAGTCTGAGCCCATTTATGAGATAATTGCTAAATTATTAGGTATTAAATTTCAATTTAACTATAATTAAACACTTTTAAAACGACGCTAACTTGACAGTTCTCAAAAAAATATTTGACAGATTAAGCCTGCTATTTATCATGTCACTCACAGCTGTCTTTATTATTTTTAGACATTTAGTTAAAATTGGACTGGCTGGGAAAAAATAGTATTCAAAGCACGTGAAAAAAGTGCTATTGCAGGCAATAGAATACTTTCCTCCCTTGGTTTGAAATATACTAATTCCATTCTTCCAATGGGCAATAAGTTTTTTTTCCGAGGAAGTACAGAAAAATATTAGTGAATTTTTCTTTATTAGGCAATTTCATAGAACTTTATTGGTGTTAGCATGAATGTTTTAAAATTCCATTAAAAAGAAGTTACATTTTGAGCGAATTATTGGATTTACATCATCTATAAATCATCTTGCGATTTCTTCGAAAGCAATTACTATAAATGGATAAGTACACGCAATTCCAAGAATGTGCAATGTATTTTAATACCGGATTCACCATTAAATCTTGCAGTTACAACAAATCTCCATCTGCATAATTTTTGTACATCGTTCAAGGCAGTTTCTACTACAGATCATTGAAAGATCATTGAATCGTGTTTTAAGGTTAGAGTAATGAGTTATTTCGAGAATGGTAGCCACCTTAAGATGGGCCAGCACGGCTATAAACAAAATAGGTCAGTGGACACAGCGTTAACTGACCTTATATGTTGTATGTTTTGGATGAGCTGGAAGGTGGGAACATGGTTATGGCACAATTCTTGGATCTAACAAAGGCTTTCGATAGCGTATCACATGATTTGTTGCTTTAAAAAATTGAGCGAATTGGTATCAGAGGAGATCTGCTTTCCTCTGTAAGAAGCTACATAACTGACAGATATCAGGCTGTTGACATTGGAAGGAAAAAATCGAAATTGCGACATGTTAAATACGGTATCCCCCAGGGTTCGATACTTGGACCGATTTTATTTATTTTATACATTAATGATATAGCAGATTATATTAATTTTAAATATATAACGTACACAGACGACACTTGTTTATTAACATCTACCAAACAGTTACATGATTTATATGTACTATCAAATGAAACCCTTCAGAAGCAAAACTTTATTTTGCAAGACCCTAAATTACCCTAAACAATGATAAATAATCTAAAATCATTAATTTTACTTGAAATCTGCTTATAGTATTAAACTTTCCAAATGACCCGTTAATATTTAGGATTTTCTTTAGATAGTAAATTGACCTGGCAAGCACACATTGACAATATTTCTGGCAGATTATCTAATTGTTATATATTTATTGAAAAATTTAACCCAATTGTAAATCAAAGTACTCATCTTGCATATTATGGGTTATATCATAGCATATGTTTATGGCATTTGTTTTGGGGAAGACAAGATATGTGATAGGTTTTAATTTACAAAAAAGCTATAAGAACTATAGCTAACTAATATAGCTTACTTTAGATAGTAAATTGACCTGGCAAGCACACATTGACAAATATTTCTGCGATTATCTCTTTATATATTTATTGAAAAATTTAACCCATTGTAAATCAAGAAGTACTCATCCTTGCATATTATGGATTATTTCATAGCATCAAGTTTATGGCATTTTGTTTTGGGAAGAGCCTATATGTTGAATAGGATTTTAATCTTACAAAACGAGCTATAAGAACTATAGTTAACTACTATAGCTTACTTTAGATAGTTAAATTGACTGGCAGCACACATTGACATATTTTTGCAGATTTATTACTTGTATATATTTATTGAAAAATTTACACCAATTCGTTAAATCAGAGTACTCATCTTGCATTTATGGTTATATATAGCATAATGTGTTATGGCTTTGTTTTGGGGAAGACAGATATGTAATAGGTTTTAATCTACAAAAACGAACCATAAGAATATAGCTAACTAACTATAGCTTACTTTAGATATAAATTGACCTGCAAGCACACATTGACAATATTTCTGGCAGATTATCTACTTTGTATAATTTTATTGAAAATTTAACCCAATCTGTAAACGAGAAGTACTCATACTTGCATATTATGGTTATATCATAGCATAATGTGTTCTGGCATTTTGTTTTTGGGAAACAAGAATGTGAATAGGATTTAATCTTACAAAAAACGAGCTATAGAACTATAGCTAACTAACTATAGCTTACTTTAGATAGTAATTGGACCTGGCAAGCACACATTGACAATATTTCTGGCAGATTATTACTTGTATATTTTATTGATAATTTAACCCTCTGTAATCAAGAATACTATCCTTGCATATTATGGGTTATTTCATAGCAAATGTGTCTGACATTTTGTTTTGGGGAAGCCAAGATATGTAAATAGGATTTTATCTTACAAAAACGACTATAAAACTATAGTTAACTAACTATAGCTTACTTTAGATAGTAAATTGACCTGGCAAGCACACATTGACAATATTTCTGGCAGTTATTACTTGTTATATTTATTGAAAATTTGACCCAATCTGTCAAGAATAGTACTCATGCCTTGCATATTATGGTTATATCATAGCATAATGTTTATGGCATTTTGTTTGGGAAGACCAGATATGTGAATAGGATTTTATCTTACAAAACGAACCATAAGAACTATAGCAACTAACTATAGCTTCTTTAGATAGTAAATTGACCTGGAAGCACACATTGACAATATTTCTGGCAGATATCTACTTTATATATTTATTAAAAATTTAACGCCAATCTGTAATCGAGAAATACTCATACTTGCATATTATGGGTTATATCATAGCATAGTGTTTATGGATTTTTTTTTGGGAATACCAAGATATGTGAATGGATTTTAATCTTTACAAAAACGAGCTATTAAGAACTATAGCTAACTAACTATAGCTTATTTAGATAGTAAATTGACCTGGCAAGCACACATTGACAATATTTCTGGCAATTATCTACTTGTATATATTATTGATAAATTTTAACCCAATCTGTAATTCAAGAAGTACTCATCCTTGCATATTATGGGTTATTCATAGCATAATGTGTTATCGCATTTTTGTTTTGGGGAGACACAGATATGTGAATAGGATTTTATCTTACAAAACGAGCATAAGAACTATAGTTAACTAACATATAGCTTACTTTAGATAGTAAATGACTGGCAAGCACACATTGACAATATTTCTGGCAGATTATCTACTTGTATATATTTATTGAAAAAATTTACCCAATTGTAAATCAAGAAGTACTCATCTTGCATATATGGGTTATTTCATAGATATAATGTGTTATGCATTTTGTTTTGGGAAGGTCAGATATGTGATGGATTTTAATCTTACAAAAACGAACCATAAGAACTATAGCTAACTAACTATAGCTTACTTTAGATAGTAAATTGACCTGGCAAGCACACATTGACAATATTTCTGGCAGATTATCTATTTGTATATATTTATTGAAAAAATTAACCCAATCTGTAAATCAAGAAGTACTCATCTTGCATATTATGGTTATTTTAAGCATAATGTGTTATGGTATTTTGTTTGGGGTGAGGGTCAAGATATGTGAATAGCTGATTTAATCTTACAAAATATGACCATAAGAAACTATAGCTAATGTTCGTCACACGGAATCGTGCAGACCATTATTTAAGAGATTTGGTATTCTAACCTGTATAAATCAATATATTTACGAAGCCATAATGTTTGCGTATGATAATAAGAACGAACTGCCTAGACAGAATGCGTATGATATCTGCTTTCAGACGGTGGTCGCACCGCATTTTAGATTGACGAAGAGTTTGAAGTCTTTCAGATTTACATCCATAAAGTTGTACAATAAATTACCAAATAGTTGGAAAAATATGAATTGCTCTGGCTTTGTAAACAGAATTAAGGTTTTCTTGCGGAGGAATGTGTTCTACGTTTTCCAGGAGTGTGTGGACTGTAAATTTTTTTAATGTGTATGTTATGTCTATCATAAATGTGTTTTTTTTTACTGAATTTTAATAGTAGTAATTTTAATATTGTATAGCATATTGACAAGTGTACACAGATGTAATGCTGTCCAACACGAAATAAATATATCATATCATATACACTTAGATGAACCTAAATGACTTGTAACGCATGTATACAAGAAAAAAAGGTACATTGAAATCGATTACATGCTCAGCTTGACAGCTAAGCAACTCAATGGAGAGCTTTAAGAGAATCGTCGATTCATTTACCCCTAACCGCTTCTGTAGAATCTTCCGGAGCCATGTGCTACATGCTTACTTGCTCACTTTAACCGTATACTGTACAGATTTAAAGTATATAACTCTTAAAGGAAGTTGAAGCATCATTGATATAAAATAGTATGTACTTAGATATGCTGGAAAGGTTTGATAAAATTCAATTTGGTGCGACAAAAGCTTTTGATAATGTATTACAACTCTGATATTATAAATCATTTACAGACGTTATCGTAGATCGTTAGCATTCAGTATACCAGTATGCGACACATATATAGGAATGCACCATTAGCATTGTCAAATTAACGTAAACGAACCATGATAATTTTAACTCACATTAAAAATTTAAAGGCATTTACTGACATTTCAGCTTCAACGAAAAACATCAGGTGTCTACCACGTTCTAATATTAGAATTTATATTATCTAAGGCTCAGCTTGACACTTCTTCCGAAGTTACTTTGAAAACTGTTATCTAGAGGGCATCAGAACGCGATCTCTCCGTTTTATAAAGTTGAAACTGGGGCGAGATCCCAGGGGTCTCATTAGAGAAGAAGGGGTTTTCCGGCGATGAAAACCCAAGTGTAGTAGATGATCTTGGTCCGATTTTAGAATTACATCCCCAACAGCTACATTCAATTCCCCGTGAGGTTTATTTTCTTGCTCGGAAATTGGTGTGGAACTGGAAAAAGGATCGATGCATTGGGAAAAGGTCATGAGTTAATGCATGCTCACGATATTGTTATTATTTAATTATAATCGGTTTTACTGATGCTGCTAGTTTAATTATTCTTCATTCTTGGTAATTTTAATAAGGAATTTAAAGATGCCTATATTTCTTATAATTTTGAATTACGATATATATATTATTTTACAGAAACAAATATGTTTAAAAAGGATTTCAAGGCATACTATGACATGCCATGAAATTTTGATGTGTTTTAAAACCAGATGTCTCTGTGATCAATGACATAATTTACGATAAGGAGGGGGCTTTTTTGGTGGCTTTATTTAAAAAGATGTAAGAAAAAGGGGATTATAATATTACGGGGCCTATAATATTTAATAGAAAAAATAAAAAAAACCATGCCCATTTGCCGTTTATAATATATTATATATTGATTTTCAGAACAAAATCCCAGCCATTTCAAAATTTTATTTTATTTAGCTCAGTGCAATTAATTATTTTTATTATTAAATTTATGTTTTTAATTTATTTATTATTTTGCTTGTCCGTATACAATTTTTTTTCTTTCTTTTTTTTTCATGAAAAAAATTAAATAAAATAAAAAAAAAATAGTTTTTATCCACCCAGCGACCTCTGTGATGAATGAAAGAATAATGTGAAAAGTGAACCCCTGACCTGCTAGGTAGCACGAGGGCACTTCTAGGAACACCAAGTCGCCTGTCAAAACAGTAATGCGGGCGCTAGCTAACGAATAGGCAGTTTCTTACCTAACGGGCGCGCCCTCAAAGCCCCATCTCGGATTATTAAAATTTGGAAAATAGTACTTATCAAATGTCGTTGTAAAAACACTAAACGTACAAATAAAAGAATATTTTAACACAAAACAACTTTTTATTTCTTTACCAAAATTCTATGTTTTACCATTTTTGAGACTCTTAAATCACAGGTACGTATGTTCGAATCTTAAATACTATATAAAACAATTTATTTAATACAAAAATATGTGTTCAAACTTGTGTTCTGACACTTTAAATAAATGAGGTTAAAGAAACGTTTTAACAAATTAAAAAGAATAAATTTAAAATTCAGAGCCATCTACCCATAAATAGCAGAAACTAAATTTAATAGAAAACTATCATCTGGGTTATCGATATTTGTTAAGAATAACTATTTTATCACAGACCAACTCAGTGATTTTTGAATACAACCCTAAATAATAAAAATTCCTAAAATAACTAAAACTAATGGCGGTTATATAAATCTAACCTCAAATTAACGTATAGTGAACGTAAATTATAAAATCTTATTTCTGGTTAATATTGAATTGAAACTAATTAATTATTTCCTTTTTAGGTGGGATATTACTGATGGAATACTAACTTGACTCTCGACACGACAGCTGCACTCTTTTAGGACAGGTTGAAGATGCAGTTCTGCTCCCATGGGTCAATGGCATGGAATGGTGTTCTGGCCGGGATTCTTCGTAGGAAATTTTATAGGAAATTCTCGACAATTTTACAGGAACAAGTAAGAATTTAAATTATTTAGGAGTAATGTCGATACTCTTTTAGGTAAACACTTCGTGGAACTTTGATATTTCTGATATTATGGCATAAAAATCGTTATATAGGAGTTCAATATCAACCGTCGTCTTTCGTGGCCACAAGCAGAGTGAGGATTTAAACCAAAATTATCAGTAATCAGCTTTCGATTGTTATCACTATCTGGTAAGCCAACATTAATTTTGAATAGATACCCGTAACTGACATTAAGATACCGTTATCTACTCCAGTTTGAGGGGAATACAACAAAAGTTACCAAATAGACATCCATAAGAATGAAAAATCTTTCAGAGCAAAATTATAATAAAAACATAAAAATATACCAGGTAAGCTTGAATTAACATAGAAAATAAAGTTTACATTATAATTAAGGCTATACTTAGCACTTATTGCTAAGATGGTCCATTTTTATAGTCTTAACCATTTCAAAATTTGCCTGCAAAGTAGGCAACCGAATACGCGTTACAACTTTCAATTACTTCTTTATTTGGCTTTGAAACCTGTTTTAAATGACTCTAAATTATTTTCCATACCCTTGATTCCATATATAAAATGTAGAAAAATACGTACAAATGTCGCTATTGACAGACATCGATGTTTCGCCTTTCTAAGGTTCGTCAGTGTTACTTTTGCGACATTTGTATGTACTGCACAAGGTGTATATAAAGCTACTTGATGTTAATAATACTATGTTAGAAACTCATTATTTATAGATATTATATTGGTAAAATTAGCAAATATCTTTGAAAAATAATAAGTTTCTGACATTTTACACTGACAACAGTATTATTTATGTCAAGTAGCAATGTCACTAAAATAACACTAGCGAGCCTTAGAAAGGCGAAACATTGATGTCTATCAATAGCGACACTTGTATGTATTTTTCTAACCATTTGCGCATTTATTAGTGCATCAGCGCAAAATTTAGTGCTCACTCTAAATAATATTGCAGATTTGAGTTCCAATCAAAACATATTTGTAGGTATTATATTAATAAAATTAGCAAATATCTTTGAAAAATAATGAGTTTCTAATATCTTACATCCACACTGTAAAAAATTACACTAATTTTGCCATGGTAAATCAGGAATATTACATGTAATAACGTTGTGAATTTACCACAATAAATCATGTAAATTTTGTTTTATATGTTTTTTTCTAGCGATATTAACATGGAAACAGAAATTCGGTAAAACTTATAGCTTTTTCATGTAAGTTTAAGATGTAACAAAAATTCAAAAGAAAAATACAGGAAAAAACATGTACAATTTGTTTTACTCTCAAAGTTTACTTAAAATGTAAAATTGACATTTTTTTTGTTGTATTTAGTGCACTTTAAAAGTAATTTTACTAGTGAACTATTAATTTTGCTGTAAAAATATAGGATCTTTTATATTTATTTGTTTTTACTTGAATTTCGGGTAATAAACTATAGGATCTCATGGAAAAACGAAATCATACGCACAATGTGAATTGGTTATTGGATTATTTATCTGTGCGCGTAGGTAATTCTATTCGTTTGTCGAACTTATTATTGGCTCAATGATATCATGTACGTCACAAACAATCGTAGGTTTCACGTAAGCGTGTTCATTCTTGATCCCTGGTTGAGCGATTCAGTATGACCTATTAGCTGCTATAAAAGAATTAGTTAAGTTGTTTTCTCTTTTATAAATATATATGAAAATTACTTCAGTGTTCGGTAAATATAGAGTTCATATAATATTACATATGAATTTTACATAACATCTTTGAAAAACACATCAGCATGTGAAATTTACTAGATGGTAGAAATTTTACCTTATGAAGCAAATTTACCTGTAAAATTGTAGGCAACTTTGTTACCAACGATTTTACATGTAATTTTACTGCAATTTTTTTTACAGTGCACACAGTATTATATATATAATGTTAGAAAATACTTTACTTGTTTAATAAAAGCCTAAAATTAGGCCAACAGCTCAGCTTAAAAAAATAAGGCTGAAAGCTTAGCCTAAAAATTATGCTGAAAGCTCAACCTAGAATTAGGCTGAAAGTTCAGCCTAATATTAGGCTGTAACTTGAAAAATAGGTTGAAAGCTCACCCTAAAAAAAGGCTCAGCAACATTTTTAAATTTCTTTTTTTATTCCTCATTCAGTATGTTCAAATAACGTTATTACATACTCAGAAATTTTGAAACAAATCGGCTTGCTAATCTTTGAGAAAATATTCCTTTTCTCTTGGCGATAATTCCTACGATTTTCCATTGAATTCAAATTATGTAGTAACCACCTTAATTAAATGTGAAAAGTCTTATTAAAATCAAATTAAAGCCAAATTAAAGATATTCCAATGGATAAACGTAAAATTTACTATGCAGGCGACGGTTTCTATTGTCTGTCGCTTTTTTTTTTTTTGATAACTTTTTCGTTAGTTCATCGACTGCAAAACCATTATGGCGTATTCGTAACTAGATAATTCGTTGGGTGGAGCGTTTTCGAGGGGGATAATTTTAAATTTACCGTTTGTAATTGGAAGCACGTTCGGAATATAAATACCTACGTATATATATATAGGATAGGTATGTATGTATATATATATATATGTTCTGTTTTTAGCCGCATACCGTCGTGCTTTTTAATCGTTTTCGCTAATTTAGCTGTGTAGCGGACCGGTCGTTGTTCGATTAAGCGCAGGGACTGCTATCGATCGACGGCTCTTTCCGCCACATATCATTGCCGCCGCCACAGCTTTACGCCTCCTGCTAATGCTTACGCGACCGAAGCAGGTGATATGGGGACAGAGCGACAGTCGACCGTCCAACGAACGCCCTTCATTCGCCGTTGTCCTTAATGCGTTTTGATCTCGTTCTAATTACTATTCCACGTCCGCTGGTAATTGCAATGTATCTAATAGAATTACCGGGTACGTGTAATTATTTAATTGTACGTCAAAAATACTGGCGCTTTTACGTAAAATACTGTTGGATTGTGCAGCATCCGATTGTTTGAATGATTGTAGTAATATCTAACGATAATAATAAGTGGTGTAGATCTGCGGTAAATCGCAGACCTGACAGCCCATAAAAAAAATCATAAGTTCGTACTGCTGTGGACTGGCACCCCAGTTTTCGCAAATTCAGATGGTTGTCATGTTTACTCCGATCAGCCTTTGTCAATGTTTCGGGAAAATTTTCACAGATGAAATGTTTATTTTTATACAACGTGTGTATAAATTGTCGCAAAAGCTACACGTAGCGACATACTTCCTTCGTTTCTGAATCTAAAATCTAAATGGAAAATATGGTACTATGCTTCATCCGTCTTCAGGAGCCCCTTGAAAGTATCATACATTTGGCAACACTGTAGTCGCATACTACGGTAATTGTAGTTGCAATACTTGTCAAAATTGACAGAAGAGAATTACAAATGACAAATTGGATAACACAAATGATACGTAGGGAAAAGCAATAAGAAAGCTTTATTAAACAAATTAGTAGTTTTGATTTTTCGAACGCATCTCTTGTAATAATTAGCGACACTATTACTACGCATATGTTCAAATTGATATCCGTCTGTTTGTAAACACATTTGCAATTACGAGGTTGTCTGAATTACTTGTTCAAGCCTTCGGTGTAATTTCTAATACTGCCGCGTTAATTCGTCCTATAACTTCGTCAGCGTCTTTGGAGGTGTTGCGTAAACTTTCACCTTTATGAAACCCAAACAAAAAATTAAAGGATTTAGGTCGGGAGACTTGCAGGCCATAAGATAGGACCACCGCGACCAATCCACCTGTTAGAAGTGTTCATCCAACCACTCTCTCACATTACGAGAAAAATGTGCCGAGCTCCATCATGCATGTAAAACATGTTACGGCGTATATTCAATGGCATCGGCAATAACTTGTTCTAATACATTTAAATACCCGTTGGCATCAAGTCGATTTGCAGATAGATTGGCCCAACGACACGGTGATTATTATACCCAGCCAAACATTAACTGAAAACTTTCTTTGGACCGTATTCCCGAAACGCATGAGGGTTTTCATCTGCCCAATGGTGAAAATTATGGGTATTGAGTACACATCTCTGGTAAACATAGACTCGTCAGTCCAAAGAACACCTCTTAAAAGTCACCATCTTCTTGAATCCTTTTAAGATACTATGACAAAAGTTTTAAACGGTGTATGTTATCGTTTTCATAGAGCGGCTGCACCTTAGTTATATGGTATGGATAAAGAAGTTTTCACGTAGAATCAAATGAGCGTCTTATACTGTGGATATTGAATGTGGACGCCAACTGTCGATACTGACGGAGGATCTTCATGTACTGAGTCTAGAATTTTCTCTTCAGTTGTAATGTACGCCGTTATCTAGTCGACCAGCGTTGGCATTTCTTTTCTTAAACGAACCAGTTTCACGTAGACGTTGTCCAGCGTCGAAATACGTTTCCAGTAGAAGGTTTGGAAAAACGTACGCGATATTCCTGTTCTGCCATGTTAGCATTTCCATTACAAAAACCGTATACCATATACATATCGGCTATTAATTAATGTAAAAACCATTGTAAATAAACAAAATAATAATACGAGAACGATAAAAACACTGAAACAGAGAAACTAATCAAGGGAATACGAGTAATCACGAAAAAGAGCAGAGCTTGCATAAAATTGAACACTTCAGATTAATGTCAAACTTTGACAGTAATGGTTTTGATTGAAATCAAATTAGAGTACAAAGTCATTGTCCTACAATGTTACTAAATGTGTTTTTCATGAGAGGATGCTTATGAAGAAATGTTGAAACCAGGCTCTATAATCAAAAAGAAACTGTTTACGAACAAACAGGAATAAGAAATCGTCTAAATTCAAAATTGCAGCTATCTATACCGACAAATAACGAACACAAACGCTTATTAAGGAACTAAAAAACCGAACTTCAAGAACCTCGTGAAGACTTATGAAGCAGAGTACAATTTTACCATTTAGATTTTCGATTCAGAAACGAACTAAGTATGTCGCTACGTGTAGCTTTTGCGACAATTTATACACGCGTTGTATGTGATATTTTTCGAGCTATTCGCATTTCGATGTGGAAATATATTAATATAATGAAATCTAGGTGTAAAAGTATAATCTTAGGGCATATTTTGATTTGAGAAAAAAAACTTTTATCATTCTACCATACTAAATTTAATTAGGAAGAACGTATTTTACCTCTCTCTGAACTAACATTTTTTCTTTTACAACTTGTAACAGCACCACATATGTGGCCAGCCGCAGCCATCCACAAAGTTCAATACCTTATTCCATCCGGGAAATGACTTTCTCCTCTTATTATTAACCTGGGAATTCTATCCGCTGTATCTAAGAAATATTTAATATTTATACTGAGTATTAGTACCTGCTCATCGTCAGCCCACACACTCTGATCCCCTGAATAATTTACATCAGCAGGTTATGTGCGTATGTACACACGAGAATTCCCTATACAAAATTGGGACTTTTGCTTACCGGCAAGATTAGCAGGTGCAAACCTAACTTACCGTAAGCAATAAGGAAGAGCTTGAACGATTCAATTCATAATGCAATGCCCTGTCCTAATGAATGAGTTAACAATCACATATTAATAAAATACAACTGCTGTTTAACGTACAATCATTGAAAGAAAATGATATTGAAGCCTGCCAAATCATACATTTTCCGCATATTATGAACTTAATCTGCTTATCGCACACACACAAACTCGCAAACTGTACTTCGCGGTGAAACTAAATACGCTCTACAATTTTACTTTACAGCGGGAGCTAACAGCGTAACTGCTACATGCATAATTGAGGTTGCTGATGCAGTCGTCTCGAGAACCAGTTATCCAGGGTTATTTAGCCCAAAGCGAGTAGTACATTTGTCATTTCCACCGTGAATGGTGCCTTTCCACGGCAAATCGATATTGAACGGTACATTCTGAGATATATAATCCACTTATAATTTCTTACGAGCCAGCAGGAAACTTCTCGCACTTATTTCATACATATTAAACGAGTTCGATCGTTTTGGATATCGTAGATGTGAGGATAATTAATCTTTCGCTGAGTTTTACGGGAACCAACGAACACATTGTTTTGGATTAATGAAAACGCTGAATCGAAATGTTTAATGTTGGCAAGAATATTGACCATTATTATTATTATAACGGAGAATTGTACTATCTCAGATCAAGACTCGACTCACACTGATACTATATGCTAGACACACGAATCGGAGGGAATTATTTTACTGCCTTGAAGATATGAAAGTAAATTTTAAGCCGTTTTTTAACTTGGTATTTATAAAAATAATTTTTGTTATGTAAACCAAAGAAAATTAAAAAAAAAAAGAAACACAACACAAGTTAAAATTGAGTTAAATTCATAGATCATAACCATTTCAAGAGAATTTCGAAAAGACCTTTTCAGAACACTTCCAAAAATAATCTGCAATTTTACAGATGAAACAACCCTTGAAGCAGGCAAATACCTTTGGCACCAACCCGAAAGATGGCGCCGAAAGCTATTTATTTTTTGTTCTGAATTAGGAATCTGCCGATAAATGATTTTATTTATAACATAATGAAAATAATAATTAAAACACCAAATGAATAAACTAACTAATTTTATTTGGAAGAATATCAAATATTACACGGGGTTATTTTTAGTATATATTTGAGAAGCAGGCAACCAAAAGACACGCCAGAGAGACCGAGACAATGAAAAATAAATCCTAAATAACTGTAACCCGACACTGGAATGTGACCATGATCAAGGGACGTTGAAATAAAAACAACTGCATGACTTCATCACATCATCTTGGGATCGTAAGAAATAGGGATTTGGATGAGAATTTTACTGTGCGCCTTTTTTTTACATTACTGGTCAAATAATTTGTATTTTTCTTTTAACCGTCTAGTCTGTGAAACCCCGTTGTAAAAGTATTTACATGCAATGATTTGTAAAGAGTGCGACAACCGCAAAGTCAAATACGATTCTTGTGTTAAGACTCTTTTATTGTTTATACAATAAATTCTTATTTTATACAAAAACGTAGGTAAATCAGCTCAGCTGTGTGATTTTGCAGAACAAACTACATAATAATTTTAAGTTAGAAATAAAAATCATTATATTTAGAGATGGTTACCTTTGCAATCACATTTTATAATATACCTATCTATTTGTTTCACAATTATGTATTATATGTTACTGTAATTGCTTGATAAAATATTTGATAACTGCTAATAAATGCTAGATGCTACATTAATATGAAAATTCCAATTAATATTTTAATTATTAATTTCATGATTCCTTACACTTCCTGTTTTCTTTTGTGTCGTTACGTTACTGTATCGTAAAAATACTTAATTTTTATTGTAATTTTGCATATTACACTGAAAGCTGGAAGCGACTGTTGTTGTTAACCCACATAGCCAAATTGAAATTGCCCGCAATTATTCTTAGTAACTTCAAGGTTGAAACATAAAATTACCTACTATTTTGTACTGCATTAATAGTTATTTGAATGCCTTTACGAAAAAGTTACTAAAAATAGTGGCAGTAAATTTAAATTTGGCTGTTAGGGAACACAAGTAATGTAAATTTGGTTCACCATTTTATAGTATAGGAGCCACTCCAGTTAGACAAAGCACAATAGCGCAGTATAATCATCCCGTCCGATGCTAATTAGCTTCATTATTACTAGTAATGATGTTAGGGGACTGTGTTTGATAGTATAAAATAGTAAAAGCAAAATGATAATATCTGGCAAGCACACCTAATAATTTTATTTATCACTCATACCTTATATGAGTCGAACTTGATCGACGTTTACCGGGTCTAGCATCAATTTCCTTGCAGAGTCCGCAGACTAGCAAATACGAATCGAGATCCAAAACATAGGGGATTTATCTTATTTATTTATCTATATATGTTTATGCTTATAAAGTCAGTTTCTCGCCTTAGGGGTGGAATAGGCAACACACTAATCACATCGGAGACCGGATTATATGCAAAGAAAAACTGGAATATATGCGCGTATATATGCATCGATTTTTGAGAAAATATGCATAAACCTGGGACATATATGCAAAAAAATTGCGACAATATGCACAATTTTTACATAAAATAAATAGAGCAGAAATTAAACATTAACTTTATTGCACAAAATCTTTTCACAACATATTTCTAAAAAAAATTATAATTAAATGTTTTTCAAAATTGTGTAAAAGAAAGTTTTGTCTTCTATCAGAATACATATGTCTCGAAATAGAAAAGCTTCTTGCAACATCTACAGATGTAATTGGTGCATTTTTTAACTTTGCAATACATTCTAAACTAAAATTAAAGTCGAAATCGTTTACTGTTTCACCTTCCAAAATTTTCTTAACTTTCTTCAATTTTAAATACCCCGCATTTTTTTTATCACTTTTAAATTTATCGTATATAGAATACCTATTGTACCCTTAACCTCTTACATAGCATATCAATCATCTACTATTTCGACTGATTCCGAGAGCGACATCCCTTGCGTTTTCAAGTTTACGAATGGAACTTGAAACAAAGCTATAATTTGATTAATATACAAAAGTTTGTAGCAATTCTGTTGATGTTACTATCTTTTTACAGTTTCTAGCGCAATGCAGTCAGCATGATTTCAAGAATTACATTTCTTATTCCTTCAAATTATCGGCGAAAAAAATTGCAGTCTCTAACCATATACCCCATCTCGTAATAATCGTTCAGATGCAACTTAACACCGGAAGTCGCTCCTCTATAAAATTGGATTCGTAAAGGTGCTTTTAAAAAT
>RXPK01002501.1:0-61253 GCA_004143645.1 Protaetia brevitarsis
AAACTGCGAGGAAGGGAGTCAGGAACGCTTTTAAAGGTATTTATTCAAAATTCTGAGTTCTGTTAAAAAGGTGAATAAATTAGTAATCAATAGAATATCTTTTAAGACTAACATTAATTCTAGATAAATACAAAGTATTATTTTTACATTTTAATGTATTAAAACGCATTTAAATCGAATACTAAAAAAAATTGCTGAGAAGAAGCATTACGGGGTATTCAGCCAACAAACAAAATAAAGCATGTCTTTTGGATATCATTTAACGCCAGATAATAGCTCTTGGATTTTATTTCCGAAAGTTAATCCAATAATAAATAAGTGTAGGATATAAAAAAGATGCATTATTGCTCTATTTCCATATATTTGATCATCAAGCAATTATCTTTTTGCCGCTAAGTTATACATTGCTCTGCTTACTATTTAAGAAACATATTGCAGTTTTCTGGCTTGGAGGTAATTGCGTTATTCTTTAGTAATCTTTCTATTTTTTGATTGTGTACGATTTAGAAACACTGCATATATGATATTTCAATTGACACATCAGCGATAATCATCTAAACGTGTCTAAAAACTTAAAGCATAAAGTTCGTGTGGTTATAATCCTATATTAAGAACTGTTTCGTTGCTATGTATTCTCAGAAACTCCTAATTTAGAAGAAAACTTAGAAAAAATTAAAACGATGTTAAGAAAAAACAACTATCCACAAATTTCGTTAACAAACACAAATTGAAAAAAAAAAATTAAAACTCATAACTTATAGTGCTGCAAAATACAATAAAAATATAAACAGTTATTACCACAACTATACAAAATTGAGCGCTCAACAAAACTCACTAATTTCCAAACATAATTGTAAGAATGCATAGCATTATAGGCCAACTCAACAATATCTCCTTAAAAGAATATATACGTTATGGTACATAAGTAGGATGAACCACCAACCATAACAGATGTAATTATTATTTTATGTACACACCATTTGTAAGTCCAGTATATTCTTGGTTAATCAATTGTATCGTAGTCGTGGTAATTATATAAAATAAAACAGTATAGGTTGGTACCTGTACGTATTCCGTATAAATAAATGAGTGAACCCATGAGACAGTTTTGTTGATAAAAAACTTCTTTGAGAGCTGTTTTTTATTCTATCAAGTTAAATTAGATCATATTCCTGTTGTATATCCACATCAAGGGATCTTCTTGTAAATCATGTATTTACCTTCGCATAAAATATACAGAAGAAACGTTCATTATAATATTCCAAATAAGTATACTATCTTGGCTTAGGAATTATACCTTTGATAATGTTATTTAATTATATTATAAACAAATAAATTGGTATGTTTGATATCTATATTGTTTTTATTAATATAATCATTTAATACATTGAAGGCCTAAACAATAAATTACAAATTCTAATATTAACAAAGTGTTAATGACTTATAATATACAAGTAGTATTAGGAGACTCAAAACGTACAGCCACCTTGGCAACGTACTCACAACTGATAAAAAATATAAATATAACTTTATCTTGGTTATAAGAGCGAAAGATTAATAGTGCGATGATCTTGCAAGTTGATAACTCTAGATATATCGGCATTATACATGAATTTACAACCATTAGCGAAGTAGGTGATGTATTTTTGTATATCATTAACATTGAAATATATCTATCTGAAAAGGGAGATTTAATTATAAAGTTTATTTATTAAAAAAATAAATAGCCGCACTCTCTTTATAGAATCACATATTACCACAATTATTATTATATGTCAAAAATTATAATGCATCTTCATAGGCTACATCCCTTAATTTTGACACACATTTATTTTGTGAAAACAAAAAATACTCGAAACGAATGAACTACATTAAAATTGTTAATTTAAAAAATAAACAAAAAATGAAATGTTGCAACATAAACACTCATCAATCATAGAGGACATTAATTTCACTTAGTTTATATATAACATTAATTTCTCTAAATAATTGCTGCATTTACTTATAATATATTTACAAATGAAAACAATTACTTGTTATATTTATTTAAATGTTAAATCATTCCACTTTTATTAAACAACAAAATTTTAGCTCTATATATATATTTTCGACTCTAATATATATTTCAAAGTGTTTACAAGTCTAAAAATAATATAAGGGAAAAAAAGAAAGAAAAAGCAAGTGTAAGTATTATACATATGTTAAACGTATCATCGGAATATTTGTTTGTTTGTATTCATGTTAACACGTTCATTTACATTAGTTTGTTAAATGTAGTTTGTTTATTATTTTTAATTAACTAAATCATATAATCTGTTTCTGGTTGACACTTTTCAAATAGTCAAAGAAAAATTGTCACAACGTAAGTTAGGATTTAATTTATATTATTAGGTAATTGTAAATAGAAACAAATTTTAATAAGTAACCACTGATAGTTCCAGTTTTACAGATATGTCAAAATATTAATTGCTTGCAAAAGTTATTACAAAACGAAAGGATCCTAGCAGAAATAAGAAAAATAAAAGAATAAAATGCAATTGAAGATTTAATTATTTATTGAATCTACCCGACCTTAAACCCAAAAAAAAGTACAAGAAATTACAGATACATAAGAACAGTAATTACAAAATCATATTACAATAACTATCAGCTATCATATCTATTATGATAGTATTTAAATGCACATATAATATACCAAGGATACATTTTTAGATACCCACACAACGTGCCGAAATTCCATTCGTACCGTGCTACTGAATGAAAATAGTTGACAATAACATATATTTTTAACTGTTTCGTGTGTTATTGTTGGCACAGGTAGAAGAAGTAATATAAACAGCGTAAGCGGTCGGTTTATTTATAAAATTCCATTGTAAGAATTTTATTTTAATATAATTATTCAGTTTCTATTTGAAAAAAGGAAACAAATTAATGTTTGGATTAATACAATGATTTTCTGTATAGTATTGAACCCTTTATATATGTTTTGCGATTAATTAAATATTCTCACTTGTGTTACCAGGTGTGGAGCGTATTCAGGGACGTCTGTAGATTCTGGCGGGTGCAAAATAAGAACCCAACGAAACTGAAAAGTCCAGTAGCGATCGGGAACAAGTTTCTCCAGATACAGTTCGCCTACTGTGTTCGGCAGCAGTTTCCCCCGGTAGTCTAATTCCATCCAGTTGCAGACCATCCGGACTTTTGAATAGACGCTGGACAGAGGTGGAAGTCGAGGAGGAGGATGAAACGGACACTAGCAAAGATAGTACTTCCTCAAGTCCATCTGACGCACCGTTTAGGGAACGAGCTTCGACAGACGGCCACCTCTTGCAGAAACCTTGGAGATGGAGGTATCCACCACCGAGCACTGGATCTCAGGCTTACTATCCGACCACGAGAGCGGACAGGAGAATGAGTATATCAATGAGGGGAAGCAACGCTAGTTATTAAATGACAATTAAGATGTAAAAGTATACAAGTATATATTACGAGCTTGAGCCAAATTATGTGTTCCTGCTGCATCCAGTGCAATTGTGACAGCTAAAAGTTAAGAAAGAGTCTCTGTTAAATGTGATAATTTTATCCAAATATCAATTAATTATTACATAGTGTAAAATTAAATACAGGGGAAGCAAAACGCATATACATGTAAAAAATATCATATTAAATGTACATATATAAATTTACATATTAATGTGTTAAATTAAGACTAGATTTACGTATTTCCATACTTTTTTATACGGTATAAGCGTTTTCTTTGCGTGACTGAATATATTTTATTCAATGGTTTTTAGATATAAGAAAAACTATCGACATATGTATGTTGTATTAAGCAATTAGGTACATACTATACAAATACATATTTAAAGTTAAATGTAATATATTAAATGTATATTTTTATTTTTTAATGTAATGCGATATTATAAATGAATAAAGATGTATTACTGTTTTGCAAATTCTTATTATGTATGTCCTTGGAAGTGTAGGTAATATAATTCAAAAAAAAAAGTGAAATTACCAAATCATGCTAGAAAATATATAAAACTTACAAATCTACATGTATTAAAGCGTCAGTATATTTTGGATACATTTTTAAAATATAATCATAAATTACCATTAACCGCTTTAGTGCAATCGTTTAGTAAAAAAAAGATACGATATTAAAAAAAAACAATTATTCGAAAAAGAGTTAATGGTCGATTCACACTATCGTCATGTCCCGGTCAGTCACTATCAGATCAAATATTATAACACTCTGTGCCTTTTTGCCACGTAGACCATCTAGTTCTTCAAGGCATACTTCAAGTAGGACAATATTTTAAATTATTAATTTCGTATAAATGCCTAGATAATCTAATCAATATCCAGATTTATTAAAACATGAACCTTCGAAAAGGTACGTTGACATTTGATATATATACAAAACGATGGTTTCAAATTATTATTATTTCTCGCGCTGCGTAAAATTGTAGTTTAGTGCAATGCCAGTTAACATAGCTAATGTGCTTACCATGTTACTTGTGACGTTTCAAGTATCTAATATCGCAGTAATTCCTTTGACACCAGAAGAAAGTGAATTGCTTTCTCGACAAAACAGCATGTTTTCCTTTGAATATGTAATGGGATAGGAGTTTGCCGAATCAGCTGAACCAAATGAAATGAAGAACACGATTATGAAGATATGACATGTGTTTGAAGGCGGAATTACTATTAGAAATCGGAATTTGACACCTGCCGGCGTTCCCTTGTAAGTAATAGTATTCCAAATAGCTACGTTTAGTAGTTGCCCATATGTTTCGTGATTTGTATATGAAATATTTAGTATCTGTTAATATATTTTAGAACTTGAGACCATATCGCAGTGTTAGAAATCTTACTTTACTCACTTTTAATGCATAGCACATTAATATCGGATAACTATTTAATCGTGATTATTAAGAAATAGAGTTACCATTAATATAAAATGCTAAATATATTCTCTATTTAGACCATTTCTCTCGGTGTAATACGTGTATCTAAAGCAGTTGTTAGTGTTCAACACCTAATCTAATGTATATCTAATACTTAATGCAAAGTAAGAGTTTCCGAAGCAGGAAGTCTTCATTAACGAAAACAAAAGAGAAAAATAATGCAAAATAAGAAAGAAAGAAAAGAAATCTTCTGTAATTTTCATATAAATGACTCGAATAAAAACGTTATTACGAAGATTAATGGAATAGATGGTTTAAATTTTTATTACTTGACCCAAAAATACCTTAATAATTGTTGTTCGAAATTTGTTAGTCAGTTCACGAATAACGAAGAGATAATGTTAGTATTCTTTTAATTTCCTATTCATTTGTACTTACCAATCACTTTTCTAAATAAATTGCTTCGTAATTTAGCATCTAATTTTCCTACTCTTATTGATGAAATGCTAAGTAATTACAAATCGTCCTCTGCAAACCATTCTGCTCCACCTAAACGCGATATTAAAGCAATCTATTCTAAGTACTATATAAACTACTCATCAATTTCAACGCCCTCTGGTATCAAATAGAGATTAAAAAATCGTATTTATGAGATATTCGCCGGAATATTAAATAATTTAAAATATAGAAAATCTCGTAGGATCAAGTGACGTTAGCGATCTGTAAAGATCTCTCGCGATCTGTGTACAAAGACACAGCGCTATCTGTTCGGCTTCTCTCATTAAAGTTCGCTTTTAATACTCTTGCCGCCAACTTTATTACATTACAGATTACTATATCGTTAGTAATCATTTGATTGCCAGGGTAGATATCTTTTTCTTATCACACCAGAAAACATTTTTATCTTACGTACAGATGGCGCCACACATATTTAATGCTTACTTATTTTGTTTTAAATACTCGAAAATATGAATAAAACGCATAGTTAGCAATTGAACAACTAAATTATCGATTATGAATTTAGTCGATTATTTCCGCATGTGAATTCTTTGACTTTATTATTAATGTAGCTCTTATAACTCTAGTTTCCTTTAAAAATTAAGATGGAAAGAACCGCCTTGTTTTTTTTTTTAATTAAGATCCTCGTCAAATATTCAAGCGTCCCACATGAGCATGATATCGAGCGAATTCTCGACAATCTGAAGCCGGGGTGTAAACAGTAGCGTGGGTGGTGAAAACCCACCTACACCAATGAGATTGCTCGCGGCGCGACCCGACGACTGCCTCTTCGCGGCACAGTTTCTTCAGAATGGTAGCGGGTCCAGGTAGGTTGCGGCGAGCGCGCCCAATAAGGACCAGTACGGTCCTGCCTGACGTCACGCCAGGAATCAATACGTGGTACAGGGACAGGACAGTCCCGGCTGAGAGTCCGTCAAATTTGTATGTTGTCCTCCTCCAGGTGCTAGTGTGTGAGTTCGAGCAATTTGATGAAGTTAAACGGCGTCCATGTGCGGGCTAGCGTTTAGAACTAGGAACAGCCCCTCACAGAAAACGTCCCTGCGCTGGGGCGATTGCTGTTCAATTCGAAAATTTCCACGGTACTGCTCCTCCGCCACGCTTCAACGGGAAAATAAAAGAGATGTCGGCCGTCGCATAACATTATCTCATCCACACATTTAGACCAACGGTAATCTCATTTTGAAACTCAAAATAGCAGTTAAAAAGAAGATAAAGATTTTATACAACTTCGAAATACCTATATAAATTTTTATTGTATCGTACTTAGGTATTATATACGTACAGGTAAAGTCTATATTATTACTGAAGTGAAAATTGACCTACTTTCTAAATATTTTCAAGGGCCAAAATGATCAACATAGCAGGTGTGATATCTATTATACTTTTCTACATCCTGATTTTGGGCGTCGGGATTTGGGCCGCACGCAAAAAGGAAACCGGTAACGATTCTGAAGAGGAGGTCATGCTGGCGGGTCGAAATATTGGCCTGTTCGTTGGAATTTTTACGATGACTGGTGAGTCGAATACATGACGAAAATAGCACTGAATTCATTAGCTTGGGAGGAAAAAATATGCATACGGTAAAAGCACTGAAGGAAACTAATTCCTTGAAACAAGATTCAGTCTAATGGCCGAAAGTTAACGAAACGGTAGTATTGATTTAAACGATGTTCGATTTTATATTTATAACCATAAATAAGAAATAAATCATTTCAAGGTGTAAGAGTACTGCCCCTTCCGAATATTGTATTTGTTTCATTTTCATTTATTCGTCAACACTACGTATATTCTAACCCAAAATGTAATATTAACTGTTGTGTATTTTTAGGGTAATAAAATTAGACAAGAATTTACAAAATTAACGGTTTTTGATAAACCCACTTTTTAACCTTTGAACTTTGGATATTCACCTTTGACCTTGAATAAAATTTATCTCAAATTGAGGAATTGAAATTATAATAATCAACCCAAAATAAGTTGGGTTAATATTTATTCATAATTTATTGCGTTTATTTGATAGTATTTTCATGCTTTTTAATTTGGGGTTGCTGGTTTGCATATCCAAATAGTACTTGTAAATGGATCACTCAGGGCAGGGGCATTTTAGGTGGTACTTAAATAAGAAAATAGGGTCATCATGTAAAGTTACCGACTGCCTGTATTGTATTTACATTACCATTTTTAAGAATTTTATCTGGAAGCTAAGAAAAGAAATATTTTGCACTGAAAATGATAAGATTAGTGGAGATCAAGCACATTTTGCAAGCAATTTTTGCCAAGGCATTTTCTTAAAAGAAGTCATAAAAATACAGTTATTGCAAGGATTTTCAATAAGTGCATAATATATCAGGATATGCCACGGTAAATCATTGTTCGTTTCAATATTTTAGTTCATATATTCAAGCAACATTGTGGACGTATAATAAATGATAAAATGTCTGCTCTATCGACGTTTAATAATTGTTTATAATGTCAACAACAGAAAACGCGTAAGTAATTAATCACAGTTGTTTCCACTTATCATTCGTGAACGAATTATTACAGAAAACGAAAAGCTCTCTCGCCAGAATCTCTTATATCTTTCGATTGTCGATTTTTTAATCACGGTCATGAAAGAGATAAAAAAGGATTTCTTATTTCGTTCCTTACGCATATTTATTTTAATTTACAGACTACAGGGTGAAATGTGTCACCCTTGCATAATTCGTTCCATCCATGTTTGTTTTATTTTATTATAAAATTTAATTTGAGTTTTTTTCGTTCTTTGGTTCAGCGCTTACAGTGTGTTCAGAGTATCTTGTCTGTGCTAGTAATACCTTCATCCGAACATAAATATCCCAAAAGCTCTGTAATATCAACCACCATAGTTTATTCACGTAATTATTTACGATTTAGAGTTGAAAGTTCCCTGTGATAAAAAATGTTTCTTACAGTACGAACACAGGTACACGGTACACTGTCCGCAATTAGAAACGTATCATCATGAAATTTTTGGAAAACTTGATTTATTAGTTAGTTACAAAAATGCTCAAAATATACATATACCGTGACCGGCATGTATGGGTATTTTTTATTATTATTGAAACACTTAAGTAACACGTCAACTCCTGCGGTCCTTGTCCGTACTATACATGTTGATCTGAAACTGTCAGGCAATAGCAGCAGCCCGGAAGATGTCGCTTGCGACTGTAGACAAAACAGCGGGCAGAAGAAGATCCAAGACCGGTTCTAGCTCGGAAGCCCAACAGAGCATGCTAAATTTTTTTTTTCGGTATAGATTCAACATGTCTAGCAACTTCAAAATTTATTTTGGAACATGTCACGCGATCACTGGCATGACGGCAAATTAAAAAAGTATGGTATGAATCGGCAAAAACTGAGGCTAGATAGTATGATATCCAAGAAACTTATTTGAAAAAATTGCACCGAGTTCAATTTTGAGGCTATAAGTAAATTTTTATAAACATATTAAAAAAACGAAAACCACAGTTTTTTAAAATATTTTAGATGGTTTCCAATTTTTTCGTTTTCTGTAGCTCAACTGAATTACAATCTCTGAAATCTCTGAAAACTAAAAAGTAAGTTTCACTATGATACTTGCTGTTGCACTGCATCCAGGAGAAATAAATACTTTTTTCCAAATATTTTTATTCTTAACTACACATAACAAACATTGTTTTTGCTGATTTTTTTTTTTTGTTTTCAACAGTGAAGTAGAAATTCTTAGACTAAATCTTAACATTACTTTAACCCACAAATTATTTGGGTAAATTTTGAAATCAAGAAATAACGAATAAACAATTTAAAAATAAGAATAGTTTAATGTTTATGGATATAAATAAAATAAATTACCAATCACATTTACTAAAGTACACATTTTTAAATAACAGGTCCAAATGCCTTGTTAAAATGTAATTTTTTCTATTGCTGTTCGCTAATTCAATTTAAAAACTACTTTATAGGGCAATTGTTTACTGATTTCAAAACTCATTTAAATACTTTAGATGGCGCCAGTAATTTTGTCAGCCTTAAGATGTGTAATGTCAAATTTATTTTGGTCTAATGGCTTCTAATTAATCCTTATAAACGAAAATATATATATTTATGATTTTTAATATAAGTAATGTTCTTATGTAGTTATAATAAATATATTTGTCAGTTACGCAAGAATACACAAAATTGTTCAAGTATCAATCAAATTCAGAGAATTTACTTTATTTGAGCTACTAAAAGCGACAAGAAATGGAAATATGTAATTCACTTAAAAAAATTCACTTAAAAAAACGTTCTAAAAGTTTACAATTTTAATTTTTTTTTAAATACAATTACAAAAATTAACGTACTCTTGTTGGAATATCCCGTTCTCGATGATTTGTATGGGGATATTGCTATGAGTTTCAAGGAACTTGTATGACACTGGCAGCTGCTACTGTGTGGTGAATGTCGATGGTGATCTGGGAGTAGGACTGATAGTGCGTCAAAGCCATTACGCCGATCGTAGGTGCTGTATCTCGCCAAGAAATGCAGTTTTTGTTTTTCCTTCGTTTAAGTCGTTGATACAGACCAATTCTATCATACTGCTCCGAGGAAACTTATGATTTATTGCTGAACACTGTCTGATTTCATACATCACGCCATTGTCGCCGTTGCCTTCGTCACATTAGAAGACTAATGTGACAGAACGTATAGGAACACGTCTGCCCTTCTGTTAATGGTAGTGGCAATAAAGGCTAGGAATTACAGAACTCCATGCGCATAATTTATTCATAAATTGCACGTAATAATATTCTACAGCCATTATGTTCCACCATTGTTGCGTTAAAATTCTCACCGATTCAAACTGGCGCGTACAACCAAACACTTCAGAAGAAAATGTTCTGAAGGGACGGTTCTTGTAACGTGCGCCTGAACCTGATCAACGTGTTTTACCTTGAATTGCAATCCATCGGTTCCATCAGCATAATATTGTGACACAATTTTCCGGAAAGGAACACCACCTTCAATTATCTCAATAATTCGCCCACATTCAAAAAGGGTTAAATGTTTATGTCTGTATGCATTTTATTGTTTACTGGTTTAATCTAAATGCTAATGCCTTTACTGCAGTGCCAGAGTTTTCATAGTGGGAAATCGCCAGCTGAGGGTAACCATAAACGCATTCGTATATATTTTAATTGACTTTATTTATACCTAATAAAAAATGCATGTTCCTAATAATTAAAGAAATATTTACTGCATTATTGGCTGTATTCTTATTTTTTTATATTAGTAGTAAAAATTACAATTCATATATATATATACATACATGCCTAGTATTTTAAACGTTTCGATAATTTACGTTCTTCAATAAAATTTGAACTTTCAAATTCAGTGAATAACCAAAACGTTAAAAAAAAAAGAAGTAAAATTATGTGATTTATACAGCTAAGTAGTATATAGGTGTTATTTTAATTATGTAAAATTGGAAGGCTACAATATTGTTTTTATGTGTACTAATTTATTATTGGTATTTGTATTACAAAGAATGGATATAAAAGAAAACAGACAGCCTGCGTTTCTAAGATATCCGGTGATGGGAGTTAAATGGGTAGTTTCTGTTTAAGCTTGTCGTGCATAGAAAAATAAATAAATAAATAAATAATACACGAGGCTACCTATTCTAAGTACTATATGGATTCTATAACAATTGAAATGTTCCTTCTCTAACTAAATAATTTCCCTATGATTGTTAATAGCAAAAATATAATACGGTAGTCTTGCAATTATGTGAATATTGCTTTATGTGAAACGCTGAAATATGTAACACCCAAAAATGAATTAGTAATTCACATACTCACGAGTCTAATGTAAATTCGTTAGCTATCAGTTGTTATTATGTTTGCACACATGGAACCACTTTACTTATCTTCCAGCATTTGCTAAGGAGTAAGGGAAAACCATGGCAAAAGCCTTACTCTGGGAGAGATCTGCAATCTCGCTTCCGACAGTCATGCTAAAAGCTATAATTTAACACTAATTCAGACCACTAAAGGGTATAAAACATTCATTCATAAATACTACTCTACTGAGTATCTAAATATTATGCCCTAACTTATCTAGTCCTTTATCAATATTACTAAGAAATTCCCAGCATTCGACCGACTCATTCTCTCTAATATCTGTATCGCGTCGCGGTCAATTTAACCCCTTATCTAATACCCTGACTTCCGTACGCGACATCGTAGTCAGACGGAGTAGTTTTTCAAAAAGAATCAGAACATCTTCCTCCTAACCTGCCCTGAAGAGTGGCTTTTCGAACACAGCTTTGTCTTCTCTTAGGCCTAATTCTCTTTCCCTAACTATAGAGGCAATGCTTATTTTTAAATTTGTTCTAAATAGTTGCCTAATTTTCTTTCTAGTTTCGTCTTTGATAGCATTTCTTTCGTTCGTTATCTAAAAATTTGAAAATCCTGATTTTATTTCAAAATATTGGCAAAAGCATATCTGTTTTCGGCTATCTCAGACAAATATTCGATTTTCATATCTTTTAAGATCTCCTTCAACCTTATTCGGACAATTATTTATAGCTCTCACTAATTCATAAACAACTTCCTTGCTTGTGTCCATTAACTAATTTGCGGCTATTTATATGGCTTTATTTATGCCGAAACATGAAAGGACAGTAATATGTTATGTATCTTCCGATTGAAATACGAAGAACTATCATTTAATGACAACATTCACCATTTCTCTAGTTTTCAAAGAAAAATTATCCAATGATTCCTTCACATTACAATACACACTAAAGAGGGTAACGTTGAGAACGCATTTGTTTTTCATGAATCATTCGTGGATTTTCAGAGATCAAAATGTAGGAATTTCTTCTACCAACGAAGTTATTGATGTAAAAATGGATCTTGTAGCTGAAAATAATATTGTCCACAAAATCGGCATTCACTTTTTATTTTGTTGAATGGTCTCAATTGAGGGCCGTATATAGGGTCAATCCCTTTAACGCTGGAATTGTTTTTTTTTTGGGAAACTTATGGATTTTGTAGAGGATGTTTGTATGATGGAATGATAGACTTTAAACTATATTACAGATTTATTTTGTTCATACCAATAATGAATTCCATGATGATATGGATGCGCTAGGCGTTTATTTTTACAAAATAGATAAATGCCCAAAAATACCAAAATAAATTATTTTAAGCGCGTATTATTATAAAAATATTATAATGCACAAACAATTTTTATTTAATAAATTAAAAGTCATTTTGTGTGAAAATTAACAAAACAGTCAACACAAAGACCAACGTCACATTTTATACATTGCGTATGTACACACAGTCCTAGTGCACATCTACGTCGATTGCATGAGGAAACCAAATGTCTTATACCATCGAAACGTAGCCCATCAGAAATTTTTGTAGAAATACTACTAAATTTTGATGTGGTCGACCAGCTAGATTCCTAAATTTTGCCAAATAGTATTTCGCAATTTCATGGCGGATATTTTTAACTATCGATTTTTACTATTGATAATTATCGATACTTTCGACAGTCAACTATCAATAGTAACAGCTATCGATAGTCGCCATCGATAGTGCCCACAACTCTACTGAAGTAAAAGTAGTGATTGTAAATTTACCGATTTTTTCATTGTGAAAATGAAAATACCGTTTTACCGGTTAGTTTTTTTTCATGTGTGACATTAATGGGGATTCCCCAAGAAAATAGGATTCGAAGTTAGGCTAGAATAATACATAGTTTGCACAATCTTAAGGCATAATATGTACTAGAATTTTGTAATAAATATTTGTATTTCATTATTTTAAACAGTTGTTAGAAGTAAAAAAATATTTAAGGATCAAATTTTTATGTTATTTTACGATAATGTTACATTAATGTCCTCTCATAATGTGGTGTATTCAAATTGCTATTAATTTAAATACTTGAAATGTTGTTCTTATATATTACTATTTTTAAATATTAAAAAATGGGACATTTACTTAAGAAAAACGATTTTAAACTTTTAAAAATCTTAAAAAACTCCAGAGCACAAATCACACATGCTAACTCAACCTTTTTCGAGAGATAAATAAAAGCCACACAAAAAAACAAGAAGTGAACATTATAATCTCGCTTTTCTTTGCGTTGCTTTTCGTTATCCATCTCGTTTTAGACTTATTTTCTTTTAATTTCTACACGACCTTTCTTCAATTTTGTCCTTTTCTTGTTGAGAATTTTTTGATTCCTTTTCTCTCTGTCAACTCGGTGGAATGGAAGTTATAAGTTTCTAATCAAAAAAATTTGTCAGTTTCTTTTCTATATTCTGTATTCTAGGGCACTACAGCGGCTCTCAATCTCAAGAAAGCTTAAATTAAAGTTAAACAAGAAACACCTCCCATAAAATTAATAATTGGGTATATTGTTACTTACTCTTACCTGTTTTTTTTATTTTTAATGGTCCCTTAGACCTTTAAATATCTACCTAAACACAATATTTCGTACATAAAAATTTCTGGTATGGATTTTTCATTTACCGAATGTTTTTTCGTCAATTTACCGGTTAACCGGTAAACCGGTATACAATCCTTAGTCCTCAGAATGCCATTGTATTTTGTTTCCTGCTATTTATTACTTGCGTTTTTCTTTATCGCATGCTAATGATAATTGTCTTAACACTAGCATTTACTATATTTACTCTAGATTAAAGAAAAATGTATAATTTGTTTCGAGTACCACGATGTACCTGGATGTTTGGAAGGAGATTTTTACCCTGATACCGGCGTTGTTATACGGATCCTTTCTTTAACATGTTTAGTTTGTCGCCGCGAGGAAATTTCTTTTAAGATATCTTTGGATGTATGTTAATAAGAATTAAAGGTATATCGCACGATTAATGTTTAAACTTCTGTGTAAATGTAAAGTGTCTTGCATTTTGTAAATTTTGAGGTTAGCTATTCTAACTGTGATGACAGAAATTGTAATATGTATAGGGCTGCGTTCGGATCGCGCATAATACATTGTATGCGTCTGATGTAACGATACATGATTCGAAACGCGGTCTAGGTTAGTATTGTGAGGTGTGACTTAACATATGGGATAGCGGGATACTTAAATGTTATTTTATTTTAATTAAAATTGAAAATTAATGATCCAAAGTATATTGGATAGTATTTGATTTGATTTTGATTAGTAATGTACTCAGCTTCAGCAAGAGATCTTATGCACTTTAAGTAAATGTTGAAATTTAGTCAATATATATAATGAATATCACTAATGATGAAATGATAAATGTGAATATTATTTTGTCTACACACCTGCTTGTAAATTCAGTATATGTATATTGGGTGTTAATTAATTTATATCGTTGTCGTGGTAATTAGGAATACACATTCATCGCAGAGTAATAGTATGATTTTAATGTGGTTTCCTTGGTGTCGCTACTATTTAAAAGGGTTGAAGACTTAATGTAGCTCGTTTTAAAGAAATAATTGGGAGTCCATGGGAAAGGGGTGTTTAATTTTTTCGTCAAGTCAAATTAATTAAATTATGTTTCTGTAATATATTCGAAATTGAAGGGACTCTTCTTTATGCATTATTGAATTTACCAGTGAGCTAAAAGTATACAGAACAAACGTCAAGATTTTTCATCATTAGAAGAAATTCACTGAATTAGCATATCTTTTGGTTAGTTGATATTTCATTTAAATATTGAAAATAAGTGTACTCATCTTGAGTCCTTATATTCCTCAATATATAGTAATAACAATATTATACAATAATTGTGCATGTTATTGTGTATTGTTATACAAGTTATTGATTTAGAAAACAGATTACGAACAGCCACTTCGGCTACCTAGTTACTACTGGTAAAGTAATATAAATATAACTACTCATTGCTTGGTTAGAGGGGAGGTTACTAATGCGCGTGACCTGCTGTGGTAAATTCGAGGCATATGTATAAGCTCTTTGGCATCTAGTGGAGAGGGATTCTATCTTTGAATATTATATAACATAGGAGGATAGTTATCTGTAAAGAAAACACAGATTAAAGAGTAAAGGTTTATATTTGTTATTAGCCGGGCAATACCTTATAAAAAATCATATATAAAAACATAATTTATTGCCGCCCAACATGGGGCAAAATGTCGTTAAAAAAATTTCGCAATATATGTACAGGATAAACGGGAAGAGAGAGAAGAAAGTGCTCAATTAATAACAGAGATTTATTGTCTTTTTTTTGAAATATATTATATATATTATATATATATATATATATATATATATATATATATATATATAAAACTACTTAACAAACATTACTTTTATTGAAAATTATAACACTTTTTTGTTTCCTGCATTAAAGTGGAAACCGCTAGTCTAAAACCAATAACTCATAACACTACATGCACTCATCGAAGGTATTAAAGTAAGTTTTGAAATTAGAGAACAAGGAATAATAAATAGAAGGTAAAATAAAAATAGTTGAATACCTGAAACTCAATAAAAGTAAATGATTAATCATAAGGTAGGTGCTTACTTAATTTTAGTGAAACATATAATACTAAATAGATAAATATATTTAAATAGACAATAACTAATAAAAGTGGGCAAGTAATTCGGAATGGAAACTTATCATCTATACAAGAAAATGGATTTTTTTTTAATAAACATAAATAATGAAAATTCACTGTGTCCACCATTTCTTTCCATACACAATATGGTTCTTCTATGCATTTTTTTATAAACATTATTAAGCACATTAGGGTTTATTTCAGATGCACAGTTTCGAATGACGGTTTCTAGATGTTCTATATTTCTAAATAGTCGGTGCTTATATGCACAATTTTTTAGCAAAAGCATTTAAACAATAACTAATAGTAATGAACAACTTGTTAGGCATACATATCGTTCTGATTCTTATAAGTAAGGTAGGCTTTGAAATTAGAAAACAATAATAATGTAGTAAATTATTTTAATTTTCTGGTAAATGAGTAATTACTACTATTTTTATTTTATCTACTGTTTATTACTCGTTGTTCTCAAATTTCAAAATCTACTTTAATACCTTCGGTGGGCGCATGCAGTGTTATCAGTTTTGGACTAACGGTTTTCACTTCACTGCAGAAAACAGAAAAATACTATAATTTTCAATAAAAATAATGTTTGCTAAGTGGTTTAGAATGAAAATGTTTGTGAAATTTCATTTATTAGTACTATATACAGTCCCTTGCAACAACAATTGTTATACCAAAAATGTAATTTTCAGTTTTCCCTCTGTTAATTATGCAAAAATTGACAAAATTGTTTGAGTATCAACCAGATTTAGAAATACTAATGCTGTTTAGCTGCTAAAAACAAAAAGATGGAAATATGTAATTCAGTTAAACAATATTTGGAAAAGTTGTGATTTTTACTTTTTTTTAAATTTAAATGTCTTCTCAAAAATTTGCACATAGCCTCAGAATTGAATTCTAAGTAACTTTTTAAAATAACTTTTTTGGATATTATGCCATCTAACATCACTTTTTGGAAATGCATAACATATTTTTTTAAATTTAACGAAATTGACAAAATTATTTGAGTATCAACCAAATTTAGAAATACTACTGCTGTTTAGCTGCGAAAAACGAAAAATGGAAATATGTAGTTCAATTAAACAATATTTAGCCTCAGAATTGAATTCTAAGCAACTTTTTAAAATAAACTTTTTTGGATATTATGTCATCTAACCTCACTTTTTGGAAATTTATTACATATTTTTTAAATTTACCGCCATACTAGTGGTCACATGACGTGTGTTAAAATAAATTTTGGGGTTCCTAGACATGCACAACTTATACCCCAAAAAGAATTTGGAATATTTTAATAATAAAAAAAATTCCCATATGTTGCAATATTTATGCCGGTCACTGTATATGTATAACTACCCATTGGTTTATAAGAGAGAGATTACTAATGCGCATGGTTTGCAGTGATGATTTCGAGACTTAAATATAAGCGTTTAGCTATCTAGTGAAGAGTAATTGTATTTCCAGATACCATTAAAAGCAGAAGGATGGGTATCTGCAAATAAAGGGCAAATTAAAGTATAAAAGTTTATATTTATTACTTAGTAAAATGTTAGTCGGGCAAGTGTATAAGAAATCACAGAATATATAGATTTTTGTTCACTCGTATCACGTTTCCACTAAGCCTCTTAATTCATCCCAACATTTATACTTTTTATGACTGTAACATATATTTTTGACTTGTTTTTACGTTCATACATTGAGACAATTATTTACTTTATTTTCACAAATATCCTATTTCTGCTTTTCCATCATATACCGATAATTAATCCCTTGTTTGTGTAGCTTGTAACGAATTGTTAGGATTTCCATACTTTAATGCTACGTATCTTTGTCATTTACTCGTCATTTGCTAAAATGTTAGATATAAAATATTTGTACATTTTTGAACTAATACTGAACCTCTCATTTTCCACCACAACACATTTGGTATTTTTCTTCGATTTTCAGCTACGTGGGTAGGTGGAGGATACATCAATGGAACGGCGGAAATAATATACACAAGCGGATTAGTTTGGTGTCAGGCTCCCTTTGGTTATTCGCTCAGTTTGGTGTTCGGCGGAATATTCTTCGCGAATAAAATGCGTCAACAGGGTTACGTCACGATGTTGGATCCGTTACAAGATTGCTTCGGTGGGCGTATGGGTGGTTTGCTCTTTTTACCGGCTCTGTGTGGGGAGGTATTTTGGGCGGCTGGTATCTTGGCAGCACTGGGAGCTACGTTGAGCGTCATCATCGATATGGATCACAGAACCAGTGTGATTTTCAGTTCGTGTATCGCGGTATTCTATACACTCTTCGGAGGCCTATATTCCGTGGCATATACTGACGTCATCCAACTGTTCTGTATATTCATCGGGCTTTGGATGTGTATACCGTTTGCTTGGATGAATGAGCACGTAAAACCCTTATCATCGATGGATGTGGATTGGATTGGGGAAGTGAAGCCTTCAGAATATTTTTACTACCTAGATTATGGGTTACTGTTGGTGTTCGGCGGAATACCGTGGCAAGTTTATTTCCAACGAGTACTGTCGAGTAAATCAGCAGGAAGGGCACAAATTTTATCCTACGTGGCTGCTGTGGGATGCATTTTGATGGCTATACCTTCGGTCCTAATTGGAGCTATTGCGAAATCAACAGGTTTGTAAAGTTGGCTGTAACTGCGAGTGAGGACGATACATTAGGTGATCATTTATATGCACATTAATTGAAACACCGTATTTTGCTAATGCCAAAATGCCTATTATTTTTTTTTCTTGGTAATGAATAAAAAGTATCAACAATCTATTAATTTCGAACAATTGTTTTGGGAATACGTAGATTTCTCAATCAAGGTCTGAATGAACCTATTACCTAAACATGCAACGCTGCCCCTCTGTCAAAGGACCCTCTTTTAATTCAATATTATTTACTTTATTGTAGCAAAATCTAGAGAATTTACTACTCCAAGGTACCAAGACGTTGGTACTTTCTACTTCTTTCTCCAGAAAAGGGAAAGGCATTTTTGGTTTCCGTTAATGTGCACATAAATCGCCAAATCACTAACCCTCTTTCGAGCTCTTACCGTAATATTTTCTATATTTATTCTTTAAAAATAAATTTATTCACTTTTAAACGTGTGTGTCTACAGAAACCACTACTACGGTTATTATTATTCTTTGTAAAGGTAGCCATAAAATGTTTTATCTACGGAATCGTAAAAATAACTTTACAGCTTGGAATGAAACCGCGTACGCGCAAGGAAATCCAACCACACCGGAGGAAACCAGTATGATTCTGCCGATGGTGCTCCAATACTTAACTCCGGATTTCGTTTCGTTTTTCGGACTGGGTGCTGTATCCGCGGCCGTTATGTCATCTGCTGACTCTAGCGTGCTGTCCGCAAGTTCGATGTTCGCCCGGAACGTGTACAAGCTGATATTCCGGCAGAGGGCGTCCGAGATGGAGATAATTTGGGTGATGCGAGTGTCGATACTCATAGTCGGAGTGTTGGCGACGATAATGGCTTTGACGATACCGTCAATATATGGATTGTGGTACGTTGAAAATCTTTTTTATGAAATAATATGACAATTAGACAAACTACCTATGAATTTGTAATACCATTAATGGCAATTTTTGTTACGTAATATATATAATAATAGTTTTGAACTTTCAGAATTTTTCGTCATTACAATGGAATTTTTATAAATTGTCAGAAACCTCATGTGATTATAATTGCCATTAAATTTTAGTAGATTCATCATTTATTTTTAATAATTAATTGACTTTCACTCTTTACAACAATTATCAACTTAATAAACGAATACTTTTTGCTTATGAAGTCATATTACATATTTTTATTTCTGGAGTAAATTCATGAAGTTCCAATTTCGTACAAAACATATTTTATTAACGTCCACTAGATGTCACTGGTTCAAAGTCATTTGTTGCAGCTGACGACTAGACGCTAGTAGATTAGGTACACATACGTCAAATTCTATCGTATGAAAACTATTCTCCTAGAAAGCTTTTTTTTAGTGATATTTTTAGTGAATTTATTGAGCTAAATATATAGCTATACGTAAAAGAAAATTGCATGGAGGAAACTGTGATACTTGCAGCATAATTACAATTTAATAAATACGTATTACTTCACATTTGCTTGGGCGCTAGAATCGTCGGATGAGTCCATTATATAGGAATCTATACTAGGGGTGTACACGTTTGACATTTTGATGATATAGTATGTATTTATCGTATTGAGACTATTCTATAATAAAATGGGATGTGCCGAACAACTTTCATCCTCTCTGAAGGGTAATCAATAGGCAAACGTTCCAGAAAAGCTTGCCGAGGAATTTTAATGCTCATACTTGTGCATGCTTTTAATTTTGAATATCTTTCATTTACTCAGGTTTATTCGTTTGCTTATATATGTCAGATTCTTAAACTTTGTAGTTCCATGAACCATATTAGCAAACATAGTTAGCATTTCTACTTAAGTAATGGTTTCACTTCATTAAATGTAAAGCCACAGTGTGTTATTTGCCATCAAATTCCCTCTGATGCAAGCATAAACCTACCAAAATTAGTTCAACACTTGGAAACTAAGTATCCGGCTCATGAAAACAAGTCGTTGAAATTTTTGGAAACAAAATTACGTACCTTGACATATCAAAAAAAAAACTTTTCTTTGTAAGTCAAGTGTTACTGAAAAAGTGTACCTGGAGCATTTTATCTCGCAGGATTAAGTGTAACTAAGTGTTTCAATAGGTATGGAAGAAGCAAACAAATTGAAAAAAAAATTACTCTCTGACGACGCAATACTATAAGCGAAACTATTCATGGTTTGATGTTCGCGACCAGTTATTTAGCAAGTGAGTTCAAGAAATTTTTTTAGTATTTAGTTTGATGAATCAACAGATGCTACAAATATGTTTCAGTTTTTATGCTTTGTGAAGTATGGATACGATACAGCAATCAAAGAATATATGTTATTTTGCATAGATTGGAAAAAATATATCGCAATATGTAGTGATAATGCAAAGGCGATAATAGGAAAGAACAGTGGATTAATGGAAGTATTAAAAGATCGTCTTATATCAAGAAAAATTGGATGCACTGCATTCACAGACATGCTGTTGTCACAAAAAATATACCGAAACTCAATTAAAATCTGAAGTGAAGCTGTAAGGATGGTTGATTTTATTAAAAGAAGGCAACCATTACAGAACAGGCGGTTTTGCTAAACTATGTGTTGAAAAGGGCGAATTAAAAAAAATCCTTTTTCATTCGATGGAGAATCGCGAGGGAAAGTGTTAGCCCGGTCATTGAAGTCGCTAGGATAAACAGAGGCCCTTTTCATTGTTTTTACAGAATAACGAGTGTTGTTGTTTGCTTACTTAACGGGTGTATTTTAAATTGAATTTTAAACGAAGTAAATATCAATTTATAAGAATGTGGTAAAAACATTTTATTAATAATAGCTTCTTGTTTTCATTAAGGAGCTTGCATCTGAGTTATTCATCTTCAAAGTAAAAAATTGGATGTGTACCCACTCATTTGGGATTGTGTTGGAAAAAATTGAATGAATCAGACACTATTGTTTACTACAGTTTGAATTTCGTGAAGATGTATTTGTATGAGCTAAAGACTCAGTTGATGGAGTATTTTCCGGAAGATAAAAATGATTTACCGAGGAGATGGATACTGAATTGCTTTAGTGAAAACATTGTTGCCGCTGCTAAGTTACCAGTTGAGATTTACGATAAACACCACAATTTTTTTTTTTTTTTTTTATTATTATAAATGATTTTGGTATATTATATATAAAATATGTACGTGGCTAATGGCTAACGCCAAGGCCAAAACAATAACAACAACAACAACAACACCACAACTACAACTTACAACTAAGATTTGAATACGTTTTGGCTTGCTCGTCGGCATGACTATGGAAATTTAGTCCCAAAACTATTGAAAATATTAATTTCTTTCCCCACGTCTTATGTCTGTGAAAGGGTCTTTTTGTCTATGGTTGTGCCAAAAACTAAATCATCAGTCATTTTATCAGTCGAAAAGAATTTGCTTTTAATTAAATGGAGAACAAATGAAACCATTACATTAATCTTTTCATTTCCTCACAAGTGACTTGTTATACCTAACAAGGGAACACCGGCGGGTGTCCCCCTCCGATTTCGATGAAACTTAACAGATCGAAAGAGTACCTTAAAATAAGAGACACGTATTTTTTTTATCGGCGTATTCGCACGATTTTGGGTATAGCCCCTCCAAGTTTGGACGATTTTTCAATTTTTGCAAATATTTCCTAAATTATAACAGATATTAAATTTTCTTCTTAACATAATTTGCAGCATATTGCATGGCCCTAAAGGTGGCGTCGTACGTATTCGCAAAAAGTTAATAACAGGGGACGGGGTACCCCGTACCCCCCATTTTTTTTACATTTTTTCTTTTTCTTATTCATCAAAAGAAGGCCGATTTTACATAGAATACGATGATGTATAACAAGTTTAGAAAATTAATAATTGTAAAAATAGAAAAATAATAATAAAGCTTCAAAATTAATAAACTTGTCTATTGATATAAATCAAATAAACTATAACAGAAATAAGTATTTATCCTTAACATAATTTCCAGCATAATACATGGTCTCAAGGTAGATATCTTCATAAAAAGCTAATAACGGGGACGGGGTACCCCATACCTCCGCATTTTTTTTAATAATAAGTTTATTCATTATTCATCAAAAAAAGATCGCTTTTACATAGAAAACAATGGTAATAAATTTGGAGGATTAATAATAAAAATAATTGTAATAATAATATAGTACATTAACAACAATTATTTGTTATCGTTACTCCGCTGCTCTCCTTACTTAAATATTCTTATTTAGAATTGTATCTATTGACAAGCTATGGTCAAACCTTTCTATGCCTACTACCTTATACTATATATACTATACGAAACTTTTATCGGTGGTAGCAATATAAATCGTTTTATCAATTGCAGTTAGTGACTGCGTTTTATATATTTCCTTAATAAAATGTTATTCATTCTTAGAATACCATAATCCTTTAGTGCGTATATATGAACAAATTTGCTGCACAGGACGAAGGATTAAATAATACATACATATATATTTTTTAATTTATTTCAAGTTTTTCGTGGCAATGTAGTATTCAGTGAAGCATAAATACAACTAATGTGTTTGTAACGATTATAACATTTCGGAAACTAAACCGTAATTTATCCACGTGGGTGCTGCCTCTATTAACACTTTCTTCCCATCTGCGCAACTGTCGTACGATTTTACTTTTGAATTTTTGGATGACACCTGCCAAAGCACGTGGCTTGGATTTACCACTTTCCCAGTAGTCGACGCTCTAGTTTTGTAATCTAGGTCTATAACGCTAACCCCTTCTTCAGAACACATGGAATATCTTCATAATTGTCTTCTTCGTCTTCTGCTGTTTCTTCGACAAATTGCGCTTCGTGTGTTCTGCTAAATTCTTCAAACTCTAATGCCGTTACATCTTGAAAGGAGAACATGGCGTCTTGTTGAGCAGATACAATTATATTTTCAGGACATCATGCAACTCACTTTCTTGCGGGTGTCAAAAGAATTGTTGCGATGTTAGTTACTTGAAACGTTGCAAGTAAATGTTTAACACATTTGCTATATTTACGACCGCCATTGTGCGAAACCTATAGGTACTGAACTACACTGCACGAAAAACGACTTCTAATGTTCTCATTTGGAATACTCGTCTTATATATCTATTTCCTAAATGCAAACGTGACACTTAAACGCTTCGTGAGTTAATTACTATGCATTCGGGGATTTATTTATCTATAATAATATGATTAATCACCAGATCCCTTATCGCGTTAAATTATAATACAAATTACCAATTATATCTGAAGTGACTGAATAATTAATTAAACTCACGTATGGGTAGATAAGTGCATATCAAATTCATTCACAATAGACGTACATATATTTATTTTTATATTACTATTATTAATTTTCTAAATTTATTATACATCACCGTTTTCTATGTAAAGCGATTCTTTTTTGATGAATAATGAATAAACTTATTATTAAAAAAATGCGGGGATGGGGTACCCGTCCCCCGTTATTAGCTTTTTATGACAATATCTACCTTGAACCATGTATTATACTGGAAATTATGTAAAGATAAAAACTTATTTCTGTTATAGTTCATTTATATCAATAGACAAGTTTATTAATTTTGAAGCTTCATTATTATTTTTCTATTTTTACAATTATTAATTTCTAAACTTGTTATACATCATCGTATTCTATGTAAAATCGGCCTTCTTTTGATGAATAAGAAAAAGAAAAAATGTAAAGAAAATGGGGGTACGGGGTACCCGTCCCCGTTATTAACTTTTTGCGAATACGGACGACGCCACCCTTAGGGCCATGCAATTATGCTGCAAATTATGTTAAGAAGAAAATTTAATATCTGTTATAATTTAGGAAATATTTGCAAAAATTGAAAAATCGTCCAAACTTTGGAGGGGGCTGTACCACAAAATCGTGCGGATACGCCGATAAAAAAAAATACGTGTCTCTTATTTTAAGGTACCTATCTTTGATCTGTTAAGTTTCATCAAATCGGGGGACACCGCCCGTGTTCCCTTTAATAAAATATTATAATAAATGATTTTCTTTAAATGGTTCATTATGCTTAACTATAGCAACATCCTTTAAATCACTTGACCCCTTGAGGTGTATAATCGTCGATTAGTAAACATGATCTGTTAAAATATTTTTCGATTTTCTGCTTCGTAAGATTTATAGCTTAGATTTTGATTAAACGCTACCGCTTATAACATCAATCAATCAAATACTTACCCGTTTGCTAATTTGCTTAAAATTTTTATTAATAAGTAAATGAAGGGCGGCTTATCTGTCGTCTATATCAAAATAATTCTGGTTCAATGTAATATTTTTAGAGAGGTCGTTATAGGTGTTTAGAAAAAGAAACCATGAATTATTTTGCGTGTTTTCACAGTTTTATTCAAACTAGAGATTAATGAAAAATGTATGCTTCAATACTCTCTGGTTACCAGTTTCTAGTGGTTTAATACTCACTTAAAATCTTAAAGTCAGTTCTTCGTCGTAAAATGAAAAAGTACATCACGTATTACCACTTTGGATTTCCGCGAAATATTTTCTAATCCTACTACTATCTCTGACACAACTGCAAATAAGATGATGATCTTGAATTATTTAATTTTAACCGTTTGTAAATATGTGTAAAATACTTTGGCTTTAATGCAAAGATAAAGGACTAAACGTCCATGTTTCCGTGGCGGAGAAAATGCCCGTTCCGACTTGTGCTGATGGGTATTGATACGGAACTGATATGAAGAAAAATACGAAAAAGTCTACAATAATTAAACCCAATTGCAATCAAAAATGGAATTATAGCAAATGAGAAGGCAAAGTAATAAATTGCTATAAGGTCACATTAAAAGAATGTGTAACACTCGGTTGATATTAGCATACATATGTTTCATGTCACCAAGGATCACCAGTGTTACTGATCAACCTAATGTATTATACGAAGAAAGTCGTATATATACTTAATAAATGGAAGAATAATTTAATGAGAATTTAAGATGTGTGAAGTTAATAATGAGATTTCCACCTTATGGGTGGAAATTAGGTACTTCCTAGTCCGTATTCGTTATAATCCTCTGATTTTTTCGAAAATGACTTTTATTTATGTTACGTTAGGGTGTGATTTTAAAATTATATTAGAAGAGAGTGCAAATCGGTCTAACGAAGGTAATAGTATATAGGTTTCTATAATAAAATTCGCAGTACGCAAACTGGTCAAAATTCAGGTATGGACGTAAAACGGTCGACAGCAATAATAGCGGTAGAACTGACTAAATCTTTACCGCGTATTTTGGAAGGTGGTCGCGTTATTAAAACTTACCGTACACAGTGTATCCACAAATTAAGTTGACAATAGCTATAATATACAAAAAAAAATTGAATTGAAAATTAATATTTGGGAAATAAATCCTGCTTGGTTTGAAACTTTTTTATTTATATTTTGCTTTCGAGTTTTTAAAATCTAGTAGACTTTTGCAGCTAAGACAAAAATGGTTCCGTTTCAAGTAAAGTACTGTTTGCGTTCACAGTACACCAATATGTTACAAAGAGAAAATGCTTAGAGTAAAAAGTCATAGAGTTGCACAAATTTTCATACTAATTGGCGTATTTTGATAACCATGATTACTTTTTCCGTCTCTTATTAACTTCATCATTACTATAGCTATGGAATTCCATTTCTCATTCACAACAACTCATGTATATTATCCGAGCAATTATCTAAATTATATACAACATGTAGAGTGCATATTTGTAAGCTCATTATAGAAAACACGTAAAAGAATAATCCATTATCGATAATATTGTGTCACTTAAAGGTGAAGTCCGACTAAATAAGGTACCCTAATCATTCATATAATCACATGACTAAGTACTTATCTACTTTTATAGTTATAAGCCACTAGGTTTGAATTTATGTAAACAAATTCCTACATTACCTATTAATAGCTTAATTTTTATTTAAGTCTATCTTTTGTTTATACTGGGTGAGTTTTTTATCTTGAGACAACGGAATATCTCTAAAACACTGCATCAAATCAAAAAAAGATCTTAATAAGATTTGTTATAATGTAGGAGACTCACTGAATGGTGCCGAACTCGATCCCCCACCTTACCCCCCCAGAGTGGGGGGGAGGACACTTTTGAGTTGGCACCATTCAGTGAGCCCCTACATTATAACAAATTCTTATTAAATTTTTTTGATTTGATGCAGCGTTAGTTAGGATATTCGTGTTCTCAAGATAAAAAACTCACCCTGTATATTACCTTACGATTATATGCAGTCATAATGATAATTTCACATATAAAAACAGTTATTGAAATGTAATGGAAAATCATACTACTAAGTAAGTGGTTATAATTACAGGTCGATGTGCTCGGATTTGGTATACGTAATTCTGTTCCCCCAACTTCTCATGGTGGTACATTTCAAAAATCATTGCAACACTTACGGAAGTTTAGCAGCGTATATCATAGCATTTTTTGTGAGATTAACCGGTGGAGAACCGCAACTCAATTTGAAGCCGTTGATAAAATATCCAGGCTGGGAGGAGGAAACCAGTAGGCAACTGTTTCCATTCAGAACCTTGGCCATGGTTTTGTCCCTTGTAACCCTGATATTCGTTTCGTGGTGGTCCAAATGGTTGTTCGAGAAAGGAAAATTGGCTCCTGGTTAAGATATCTTTAACTGCGTTGTCAATATACCGGAAGACATTCAAAGAGTTGGCGAACCCTCTGAAGTTGGAGAGCAGATGTCGGTGATGGCCTCGGGCGGCATGGGAAAATTATATGGTACGACCTTAGTTGGGAAGGATGAAAGAAATGGAAGGATAAATCCCGCTTTGGAGGCTGACGATGACATTCGACGTCTGAAGTTGAGAAACTAAGGAGTTCTATTGGGAGTTTGGGCGGAGGTGGTGGCAGCACTGCTATCGGCGGTGTAGGTGTACAGAATATTCCGAACGATATACAAACAACGCTCTGATTAGACTAACATGTCATGAAATCTTACCCCGTCAGCAGTCGTCCCATTAAGCGAATGCTACCCAGCTTTAGAACAAACTATTATTACTACCAGTAGTTAGGGACCTTCGAAGGCAGGGAACGATACGGATAAACAACTGAATTAAACATATCACACAAGTATTTTTTCTTTTCCGTTTTGACGTTCGGCGAATGGTTTCTCTATCTCACACATCGAAACGTATACATATCATGGAATTGAGTCCTATTGTAAACTCTAATACATATCATTGTTGCTCCTTATAGAAAAATATAATTGAAAAGAAACCGTGTTATCTTGATGTATATGTGTATATATTATAGCCAGTATTAAAAAAAAATCTTCGGAAGGATTTTTGCAATGTCTAATTAAAGGGAAGGAGGATAGATAATTCTACAAACACTATAAAAATTATGTTGTTAATTTATCTGACTACATCTGTGTTACTTAAAATTATAGTATATGTGGCTTATAGTTTATATAATATGTATTTAAATCCTATATATAAGTGGATGTATATAGAATATTATCGTCGTACCATTGTACTCTCAAATACAAAGTAAGAATTACTTTATATAACTTTTCTCATATTCGATTCTATTTAAAGCAAGAGTTTGAAAGTGTAAATTATGTTAAACAACAATGAAGTTACTACGTTTATGTATATACATATATACAATGCATTTATAGCCTATTTTATCATTAATAACTGATATTCTTTGACATGGTTGACAGTTTTAAGATATGCCTCATATAAATACAATCCATTTCATTTAAATAATAAACTGATCGATACAATAATTGCAAAAACCATAAACGTAGTAAACAATAACAAAAGACAATATAAGTACTTGTATTTAATTTATGAGACAAAATTCACTGTCCACACATTAGGTGCACATTACTTACGAAACCTATAGTTCTCATCAGAAATAGGAAGGATCATCTTCAACTAATATCATATATTTTCCCGAGTAGAATAGTTCGATGACTGTATATAGTAAATAAATGTACTTTATGAGAGAGTTGAAGAATTTTCACGATGTTTTTTAAACGTTCGTTTTAATAGTGATGATATTTTTGTAGAGTTACGCACAAGAGCTACGTAACTACCTTAACTGAAGTCTTCTCATGGTCAAATAAATGTGCTATCGATAAAATAAAAGAACTATTTAATATAGATGTTGTATGTATACTAATCGAATGGACTAATTAATGTATTAACAAGTTCTCGTTATTATTATATATTTTATGTTAGCGTTAATCATATTTATAGACTTTAAAGCCTTTTAAATTATTGTTTGTTACGTTATTCCAATTATTCTCTTTGTACCGTTTAATTCAAAGTCAAATGTGATCACCGTTACCAACAAATAAAGTAAACACGTAATAACGTATGTTGAATGCAATTAACTAGGTATAAGTAAAAAAGAAGGTACTGTCAAAAAACCCATACATATCCATGTACGATAGCCTTGCTATAATACCGGGTGTTCTGCATATTTACGGACAAAAAATCCCTTAGTACATAGAGAAAGATAAAATATATAATTATGTATAAATATATTGTTGTCAGTAATAAAACGATGAAAATAAATCCCAAATTACTTATGGATTTGTTGGTTTTACTGCCTTTTACCTTGAATTCCTGTCTCTTGACTTGAAGTTAATTTAAGCATAAATCAATAACACAATACATTATATTTTATTTTATTTTTACTCTTGATACAGAACAGAAATATCCCAAATATACATCAACAAGAATAAAAAAACTATCCTCTAGAACAAACGGATATTATAATAGTCGAATATCTATAAATATATTCTATATGATGTAATGTATAAATGTATTGGCCTAAATCAAAGTATTGGTTTTTGTTTTCGATTGGGCTTCTATATCCGCATTTCAACATTACTGGTTCGATAACACTGCGTAGGCTTTCACGGCCGGTGGTACTATAACTAACAGCTTCTTGCGGGTTTCGCCGTGTGTCAAAACTTTCGTTCGACGTTTCGCTGTTCATACTGACAGCTTCTTCAGGATAACTGAACTGGAGTTCAGTTATCCTGAAGAAGCGCGAAGAAGTTCGCTGAACAGCGAAACGTCGAGCGAAAGTTTTGACACACGGCGAAACCCGCAAGAAGCTGTTAGTTATAATTACTGGTTCGATATTTTTTTAAAATAAAAATGTCTACAAGCGAAGTCTTGGCAAAACCATGATCAATTAACGTTATGAGATATAATACATTCTTTGGCTTGGTTTGCTAGAAATCACTTTTATCTAAATAATGGTAATATGATAAACAAATTGTGCGAACTGAAGAAACTTATTTGCCGAAAAGCTGTTCGAAAGGTATTCCATTACCAGATACTTCTTGCAAGGTAAGTTTAAAAGTTTTTGCTGTTTTTTTTTGCAATTAAAGTATTTTCCACTACTGTCAAGCATAAAAAAAACATTAAATAACAACAAGGCATACCCCATGTTTCACTACGACATATTATAAGCAGCATTCCTCTATTCATAAACAGAGAGGACATTTTTTTATACATATAAATCGTTGCTCGTTTATGACTTTTCGGTAACGTAAATTTATCGACTTTTGTACAGGTGTTTCGTAACTTCGGTGCAGCCTTCAATTTTGTTATTTTATATACAATATCTCACTATTTTTGCGTTTTAAGAAACATCAGTAAATTTTGAATAAATAAGATAAAACATACTCACTAATTTTAGAAATATTTATGATTTTCCAAAAATTGTATCACTCTCATTGAGCAATTCGTGTTGTGATTTATTTGCCACTTAGTATAAATCATCCAAATTTTGTAGTATCATTAGTTTAGATCTACTCGCATTTTGAGATGTGTTCATGTCAAACGTAAGTTGGGAAAAATAGAATACCCGTATATGTTTATAACATTGAATTCCTATTAAGAAATACGTTTTTAGTAAGCATGTCTTATATCTATCTCTTCTACTTTTTGGGTTATTATGATTTTGATTAATTTTTCATTATTCTGGTCGTATTTATAATTTTAGTAGTTGACGATTTCATAATAACAGAAAATGTTTGACGTTTAATGATGTTTCATGAGTGTGATATTAAGGAATTTGTATAAATAGAATAGAGTTTTCCAAAGAAGAATTAATGAAGATAGTACATGTACTAAGAGAATATTGCAGAAACCCGTATACGGTGTTTCGTTCGGATGTATTGAAACGCAGAAAAGAAATCTAATCTGCTTTCCTTTGGAAGACTAAAAGCGAGGTTCGAAAGAACTAGAATAATTAGGCGAAAAGTAAAAGAGATAAACATAGGAGATTGATAAAAATATTTATCAATAGGAATTTAATGATGTCAATATGTAAAGGCTGCTCTATTAATAAAAAAAAAACAGATATCCCATATCCCTACTTGAAGTTGTCTGAATTTTCACTTTAGTGGAAAACACCCAGTATATTAAAGTTGAAGTATAAACACATCTGAAAATGTAAGTAGATCAGTACTAAAATATTTCAATATTTGGTTCACTTATTCTAGGTGGTAATTGAATTAGAACTGTCTTTCTCAGAGAAGTGACGTATTTTAAGGAAATGAAAGATATCTTGGAAGTTAACGAGTTTCGGCTTAAGGATATTAAGAGGAATTTCCTGTCAGTAAAACATTTATATAATTTCACTCGTTATCATCTATAGTTTGCCTATTTATATTTTCTATACATTAAACAGGTTCATTTATTTGGATGTCCGCAGATTCAGGCTAATAGACCATATATGGATTGTTATCGCTGCGAAAAATTCGTGTAATAAAGTTTTTTATTGGCAAGGAGTGAATTGATATTTGCACTGACCTTGAATTTCATCATTAAAACTATACATAAAAAAGCCTGTTCGAGACAAACCGCGATCGTCGTAGAGCAAAATCGATGTGTATGAAACTGACATTGGTACAAATCCGAGAAAAGAGAAGGAGGAGGTGGTTAGTGGGTGAGAGTCCCGCATACCGAATCATCTTGTCTGAAGGTACATAATGCATGTTTGCTTCTAAGAAACAAAGTGTATTGTGATTTACTTTCCTTCACTTTTAAGCTGCGTTCGCATTGACGAACTTCGAGCTGTAACGGTTGTACATTATATGTCCTTTTTGGCCACAGTTAAACACTTGTCGATAATGATAAGGCCTCAATTTAGCACATACATTAATAATATTTTTGGTAAGAGTGGACTATAAGAAGACCATTATCCTTCGATCACATCATATTAAATGAATGTAAAACATGTAAAATTTCCGACACTTATGGTAATTTTCACAGGTGAAAGCGCTCCAACAGTTAATAGTAGAAGAAAAACAAACGGCCAATTGAGCAAAAGTATATTAATTTATTACTATGTTTACAATCAGTGACATTTCAGTGAAACCACCCACTTTTTTTAAGCCATTCCTACAGTTTAGAAGGAATTTGATGTGGTATTCTGTTTTCATCAGCTTTTTTCTGTAGTTTTTTCTCATCTTCTAAACCATTAGAAGAATATATAGATACAATTCAGATTACTCTTGCCAGAACCTTCCAATAAACCTCACCAAAATCAAACTTGCTCATCATTTTTTCTGCCAAAAGTTAGATTTCATAGATAAAAGCGCTTTAACAGTGAATAGTAGAAGAAAAACAAACGGCATTAAGCATTCATTTGTTACACAGCGGCGTATCGATGAAACCATCCATCTTTTTCAAGTCAAGAAAAAAAATGATGTGATATTCTGTCTTCATCAGTTTTTTTCTGTACTTTTTCCCCTCTTCTAATAGGGCAGCAGTTTGGAAGGAGCTCCATGCCTTGTAGCGCTAGCAAATTATTGCTATTATCCTTCTGGATTTGGAAGAGGCGTCCTCCAGATTCTTTCAGTTCTGATGACTATGCCTTCTGCAGATAGCTCGGTCGTTTGTAGAAGATGAAGATGACTTCCATCGTTTCTCAGTTTTTCTTCAGCTTAAAATGAAATAAAAGCAAATAAAACAATAGCAGTGCCAGTGACAGTCAGCTACACGAAAACTACAAATCATTAACATAAATGCATGCGCAATTACTCCGGTTACGAATATAAAATTGTCAGGTTTCAATCTTCCAACTCACTATAATTTGCAATGCAAAAATACTATCTTTTTATGTTAGCATGCAGTACTGTAAGAAATCAACCTATGAAAACATTTAGCCACTACTCTCAAGCTGTAACAATTACGTAACATTTTCGTATTTCGATTCTTATAATATAACTTTGCAATGTCAAACCTAAATCATAAAGTTTGGGATGAAATATATATGTGGTAATAGTAGAAAAGAAGTTGCGGGATATATTTGAAGTAAGATTTTGAAACGGCTGCTTCAAATGAAGCTTCTATTCGCAACTTTTCCTCAGCTGTTTTTGATTCTTCCGAAGCCAATAAAAGAGCAGTGTCCCAAGTTTGAAGGCATGTTATTTTAACACCTATTTCTCATTTAAATAAATATAAAAGTGTTCACTATCCAATCTAGCTTATAAATTTTCTTTCACGACATATTTCGATTATAAAAAAAATCATCTTCAAGTGAAAATTGTCAATATGGCTTATGGTTAAAATATAGAAGCGATGTATCAATATAATATATCTCTAAACATGAAAACGTATTAAATAAAATTAATTAATAAGACGATAATAAACACATTAAAATATTGTTGACCGATAGCGAATAAATAACAGAATTCTGTTGTAGAAATTTTAATAAACTAGATTGAATAGTGAGCACTTGTTGCATTTGTTTACATTTACATCACCAATCTTCGTGACTTTACACATCACCTATTTCTCAAGTTTCTGTCTGCAGAAACTTCCGATAATATTTTATTGCCTTTATATTTGGGATACAAAACTTTAATCATAAAACTTAGTAAATGTATCTATCGAGTGTTGTCGCGTTGTTGCATTTTGGCTTGACGTTTCGCTAATAATTAAAATATGCGCATAGTATCAAAGTGATAAATATTATTTTTCCATTTCCACAGATTTATATTTACAATTAGTTTGCTATAGCTTATCCTGAGATCTCCCCTTCTGCCTTTCTATCTGTACCTTTCTCAGATTCTACTTTTGCATTTGCAATTCTTTCGTAGCCACATCATTATTTATATAGATGGGATGTCCTTTATTTCTTTTAGCTTATGTTTATCCGTTATAACAGATCTCTATTGTTTTCATTTTCCATCTCAATAGATATGCCTTGTTTCCAATTTTTTGCCCCTTAGTGGGTTTAAAAACTCTTCCTTTCTTTGAAGTATTGTTCAAGGATAAATAATACGTATGAATATTATTAGTAAGCAAATGTGTGTTTTTAGATATAACAAAGAAGTCTTATTAAATAGAAAATACAATCTATAACCGTTAGACTTACGGAACATAAGTATCGTCTAATTTTGACAAGATGGTGATTTTGATTGTAATTTTCGTCTAGTTCTAAATTGCTTGCGTTTTGTAATAGTGTGTGATCTCGATGACTAGGAAAAATATCTTGATAGTATATTTTAGGGTAAATACTATAAAATGGATCTGCGTTACCAATATCTTTATTACTCTATTTTTTAAAATTTTTTGTATTGGTTTATTTACAGTTTTAATGTTATTTTATGCAACATCTCTCTCTGTTAATTGAAGTTTAGGTGTTTCATAGAAATAACCAAGTTGTGTTTCTTTATTACTTGCGTCACTTAGTGGATTCCCCTATACTGTCACTTTTCTTGGTGTGCGCTCAGTATTATTTACACCATTTTCAGACGCATCGACTTCTGGTTCGGTACGAGTTTCAATCATTTCGACGTCGTTGGAAGTTTTAGGTATCGTCAAAGGCCTAGATGGTGGGTTATATGAATATCCGACAAAATCTTCTAAAAAGATTCATTTTGTTAGCTGAAATGATTATCATACGCCCTGTAATATGTGTGTGTACCATCTTCCAGAGCCAAAACTTCGCCTAAGCAAAGAGTTACAGCAAGCAAATAGAAATACACCTAAAAAATGAATGGATAAAAATCAATTAATCTTACTTCGCTATCAATACCACTACCAATAATCTGTCATTTATGATTAGCAACATATTTAGTCAGCAACAATTTCGATGTTTGATTACTTGGTATTTATTTGAAATAACCTGCCCTTTTCAAAATGTAAGGATTTATATCCTGAAGATCCATTGGATGGCATGTTGATGTGATTCTTAATAGTGCAGGGTCAGGTACGCGTATCCTTGTGTGTCAAAATTGTTTGTCGTATATCACTATAAATAATTACTTTAATAACTCAGTCAGTAGATGTATATGGAGAATGTAACTGTTGCAAGAATATCATAACGCAATTACGAAGAGATGAACATGAATGAAAGGTTGACCTTAATCAGGGCGAAGGCTTACTTACTGTATTTAATGATCTCCAATTAGCACTTTTAAATATATGTATGGTTATTAAAGCAGCAGTATTAAAGAAATTACGTCTAAAATTTCAAGGTATTGTGAATTAGATAATATGCATTAAATACTATACTTCAGCTTAAGAAATATCTTTATTACATCTAAAAAAACTGAAAGGCCGCTTCGTGTGTACGGGAGTTAAACGTTTATTTTAATTTACTTATTGGAGAACTGCAATTTGATGAGGCTTTATTTTATTCCCTTATTCTTATTACTTAAAAAAAATGTTATAAGTAGTAACTAATCTACATATAATCCAACAAGAAAAAGTACAAGCTTCATTTAGTAACCTATAAAATATTAAAAGTAAAACCGCAAGATTCAGCTTAGCTTCAACACCATTCAATTTCCCCAAATTCACTCAATCTCTAATTGCTACTTGCCTGAAGTTATGTTATCTTCTATATCTTCAAAATCTTCTTTTCGAAAATACATAATTTAATCGATTACAAATACCACTTCAGAAATTATTTCTTCAGGCCTTGTTCACACTTACATTATACTAATACATTTTCCTTGTTTATTCAACATCGTTGTGATTTATATTTGCATTTCTTGTTGCAAGTTGCGCTTCTACCTTTACGAACACCCATCTATCACATTCCCTCATAATCATTTCCATTTTAGTTATTTATTTATGCTACAACGGAACTAACCCACAAAAAGAAACGATGCCCACTTGAATGTAACAGAGCCAGAAAGGTACATTATACATCAAAACCTGAACAGTCAATTAAGTCACAGGCTGGACAAAATTCGATGACGATTTTGATATTTCTTCATTTTTTTTTTAATGGGGCCATAATAGGTTATAGCAAATCTCGCGGACTTTGTAACAATATATAATACTTAATTTTTGTTGTAAATATTGAACAAGATATGGCGTTTCTGAATTTTTCGAGAATGCCCAGCATGCAATGGATGCGACAGATGTATGAGAAAGATCAGCACGATGCCATATCCGAAAACAAAGTAATTATTCAATAATTTACTTACATAATTTATCAACATCAAAATTACAGCTAAAATATCTAAACTATTTTTCTAAATTTTATATAATAGGATAGTTATAAATCATAATATAAATTGAAGAAAAATGCTGTGTTCTGCAGTAATTTTTGACGCAAATTAACAACTAATAATTTTTTTAACTTTTGCCCGAGGGTTAAAACAACATGCTTTTGCTTACAAGACAATCGTAACACATTGACTTGTTTAATAAAATTAACGTTAACTATATAAATAATATCTTAATGCACTTATAATAGAGAATGGTACATGTCGTCATCAAAACTTGCGCGAAACCTGACGTCAATTACGCCCCGCTGCCGGCTGCCACTGCAACGGTAATCAGCTACCAATATTCGTTCATTGGGCATGTGACGTTACGTACCATTCTCTATTGCAACGGACTCTACTGCCCATGCTTTCCCGGTTCTCTGTATCTATCTACTCTCTTCCATTCTGTTTATACACCTGAATCACATAAGTTTTTCTCTGTTTAGGTATGCATATAAGATCTCATCATTAATTATGTTACTCAAAGTTTATGATGTAAAATTATATTTCTTCCAGTAAACTTTGTAAATCATCGGTTTATGTGCATTCGGTAATTTCTATTTTTGTCAGGCTTTTATATCCTATTCCCGACTTTCTCACTTTTTTATATTACTTCCTTCCTCTTAATAATAAATAAGGCGGGGTTTAGAATACTAACTTGTTCAAGTCCTTATTCAGTTATACATTCCTCTGTCTTGATAGTTTTAGTTCTGACTATGTTTCTCCCATTTCTATCACAAAGTGTATTTACCCATTATGTACAATATTGAATTTGACACACTCTGCACTTTAAATAAACCCATTCAATCACGGAGTTGCTTTTTTACGTTTGTTTTCATTTTATCGTTATCGAAATTGCATCTACATTTCTACATAAATATATAATGTTGCATTTTTCTAAGTATGCTTTTCTTGTGTGGCGCCTGAAATTTTAAATAGAAAACCACATATTACAAATTTCCATTTTGACAAAGCTAAACTCAACGACCTTTCCAACATAAGGGAACACGCCCTTTTTTTACACACGATGTGTCGAAGGCATTCTGAAACAAAATAGCGGAAGCACGTGGTGGACTACTTTCAAAACGAGATCCCTGGTTAACATTAGAAAAATTTCTGTTTATTCTGCCACATGGACCAACGTCAATGAAAAGGATGGTTCCATCACTATAAGCTATTCGTCTACACCAACGCAGACTTTCCACCTATCCCATGTATGGGGCAGTTATGGCGTAATTTCTAAACAATGCTATATGCAATTGACGAAAATTCTCTCAATTCCCCTTAAAATGGATAAGTTTTAAGCAACACATCGTTTTTCTTCCAGGAAAAGAATACTTTCTTGTTTCCAATATAATTTTTTTTCTAAAGCAATTAAAGTTTTGATTGAAAGGTGTATAACGTTACAACAAAATGAATTATTTTTTGTTTCAAATAAATTCTCAGGTTTAAGAGAGATATTATTTTGTTTAGGAAAATATTTACTGGATATATCGGAACGTATGTCTTACCTATTCTTTGAGGCAAAGAATATATTTTAATATTATTTTGAATAAAAGAAGCTTTTTTCAGTATTTTGGTTGATCTAAATGATGGCGCACAAACCATAATTTAATGTTAAATTACTTTTAAAAACAAATCCTTACATGTTACAAATTTCCAATCCTACACTGTATTTCCAAGCAAAAATGTTTGAAACCTAAGGAAAGGAGCATAAAAGGCGATTTTGGCTAGTGTCTAATTAGAAAAAGAGTTAATGCGAGAGTATTGCAAGCTTTTTAGCATTATTAGTGAGTCATTTTTAATATACCTGTGTCACTTACGCTATACGTATAGTTAGAACAGAAATGTGTAAAGTAATTTATAATTAAAAACAATGCTTTTAGTATATTTTATTATCTATACTGTTTTAGTTTAATTGCATTTATTTAGAGATTCAAAGCTAGTGTATAAACCAGTAAGTTTTAGTGTGTTAGTATTCTGTTAGGTCAATTACTGTCAAATTAAACATATATGAATGCAATTAATTTCACGACACAATAAAACAAAGTATGCAGTACAATACATATATAGATTCTATTAAAATAATTCTCTGCTCACTTCAATTTAGCACAGAAAAGTTATAACTTTATTGCTATGCTCTAAGTATTTAAAATAGCTGCTTCTTTTTTAATTGCGAATATTCTCATGTAATAGTAACAATAATGTTTAATAATTAAGAATATGTAGGTACGTATATAATTCTATAACAGACCTTTTATAATACTTTCTTCAGAATGGCTATAATGTTGATTTATTATCATCACATTAGTTCGGCTTTATTCTTCTGCTATATCACATTACGACTAAATTATGTTTTATTATAAGGAAATTGAAAAATAAATGCGTAGAAATTCAATTTTAAAGATGTGTTTGCAAAGCATATTACTCGCGTAATTACATGGTTCCTGCCTTACATCGGAAGAAAGCAGAAAAAACAGATACACGTGTAGTTACATACATATTTATGCAGAGATGTATTTTAATCGTGAAGGCTATTGTTCTATTCGTAACTTCCGACATCGAATGGACACGGTGAATACCAGGAAAATCATTATTGATAGTGAATAACTGTTTAAGGCTTTTTAAGTATGTAGTGACAAATATAAAAGTACAATAAGTTATAAATAAATAATTACGTATGCTTACAGGCACTGTTAGACCTAAATAAAATACAAATACAAAAGAAACGTTTGCTCGTGAAGTCATTGTTCAAAATTATTTCCTTGACAATAATAATTCAGTAATAACACAAATTATTTAAGGCACATTTCAAGAATAAACTAATGTTTGTATGTTTTCACAAATACTAACCACACTATTCCATTAACATTTGCTCCAGGAAAGAACAATATTGGCTCTTTATTATGTGATTTTTATATTTCTACTTACTCTCCTTCAGGAGGAGAGAGAAGAAAATTTCCAAATTTGCTGCTATTTACATAAATTTGCATATCGAGTGTCGTAATAAATATTAACGGTAGTATTTTAGAATATAATTACATAGATACTAATTGTGTAATTCAAAAATATACTCTTATTCAAATATTTGGTTATACGATTACGTATTTTTATATACGTGCGATTACTGGATGGAAATTATGTTACGTTATGAAATTTTTCTACATTGCAATGTACCGGGTAACAGAAGTGAGTGAAGAATCATTTATAGATGCAAAGTGGAATTGTAAATACCAGGAACGTTGTATTACTTTTGCTTATGTGAAAATACCTATGTACCTACTATTAAAATAAGTTTTTCACATAATGAAAAAGCTTAAGCATTGTTAACGCAAGTGAACATGTTTCACAAAGATTTGTAATAATATTCACAATGGGGTTTCAGAATTTAATAATCCACAACGGTAAAGTATGCAGAGAGAAAATGCACAAGTATACATATTTGTTATAGTTACTTCTTAAATTAAAATTATAAAGGGTCAGGTGATGTAGCGATATAAAAAAAAGTTTGAACATCGTTTGGTATTGGAAACCCCAGGTCTAATTGAAAGAGTCATTTCAAATTTTAATATTTAGCAGGTACTTAAAGGTACATTGGCGCTTGCATGTTGATGAGTTAAACTGCTTAAAATATACATAACTTGTCTGTAATACCAGTAGACGAGTAGGCCAAATATAAATTATTTATTAACCAATAAACCTATATACGTATGAACGACGTCGGAAAAACACAGATATTCGAAATCGAGCAATGTTATGAAAAAAATGTGTAAAGTATTTTTACAAATCAAAAAAGAATGCATGAAAAATAATTAATTAAATAAAGCTGAGTTGAATTCTTGATTTTTGGAAGAAAAGATTTTCGTTAGTAGATACTATTGGAATAATATTATCGGACGACAAATTATATGAAAATATGAAATTGTTGCTGCAATATATAACTATGGAATTAGTTTACAATTTATTACTAAAGCAGCAAAAAAAAACGGTCTAATGTAAAAATATATAAGCATCCTCAACATAATAGAAGTCCGCAGCCGTAAACTTAATTTGCTTTGTTTAAAATTAAAGGTTGTGTTGGTTTTGTGTTGTGTCGGTAAAATATTATGCAATGTACAAGTATTTTAATTAGTCGCTTACTAAAAAATGGTGTGGGCAGTTAAAGTTAAAGATAAATATTGTCAGAAGCATTGCTACAGTTCTTTTTTTTTTCTAATTTATGCAAAGCTTCTAAATAAATTAAAAAAATATCTATCTACTGTCAGCGATGACTCAATCCTAAGATTTTTAGTTGGTGACCGAAGATATGCCCTGATCAAGCTCTTGACAACTATAATTAATTTGTATTGAATATTACAACATCCGATTTCTCAAATTTATAGAAGTGCGCAAAAGTAATTTCTCTCTTTAAAAACAATACTTTGTTTGCCATGTGATTTTTTGCAACATCAAAAAACAGCTTAAATCATCTCATCGGCACGATTTCTTGCAAATTAGATAATCTGTAGTGACTAACCTTATCACCATTTTTCTAGTCTAGCGATCTCTCTGCTGTCTAAATTGAGTATCATGACCAATGACCTTTTATCTGCTAGGTGGCACACTTAACACTTGTGAATAACACCTGCCAAGTAATATTTCCAGCTGCTTGCTAACATATTAATAGATTGGGCGCTACAAAATACCCGCCCCGGTTCGTTTAATGTTGAAAAAGGTGCTATTTTAAAACACAGATCGTGCAATAACATACAAATTTTAAAGAATAAAAGCATGAGATTAATATTATTAATCTCATGCTTTTATTCTTTCTAATAACCTAATATTATTTTATTTAGAACACATCTTCCAAATTAAATATTGCATTTGGTTTAATTTGTAGTACCCCTCCTTTAGATGTTATCTCAAACTTTCCTAATTCTTAAAAAATATTTTATTAATTTCTGAACGAACCTAGACACTTGAATAAGGTCATGTGACTTCACTTAAATTTTATTGGGTAGAATATATTTATAGGCAGAGACTTGATATAGTAATTACATAAATTCCGTAAATATTAGTTTGTAATCAAATATACATGGTACGAAAATTGTCCATAGGGGTGAGCTATTAATTTATTAATGCATAATCAATCCTGCTGTTATTCAAATGTTCAGCATTGCAAATTTCTGCGCCCTGATATTTTTCTTTAGCATTCTGAATGAAATATCGCTAGAAAATATATCATATTATTATGACATCAAGAGCGTTGTTATTACAACTATTAGAAATACAGTATAACTTATTTTAATAAACTCAATGTCGACGAAACAAAACATGACTTTTTTTAAATGATAATGCGTTTATCATTTAAAATGAACCTTATTCAGATAGAAAATATTTTTTTGCGTTGCAGTGGAAAACTTTCGGAAAGAAAGATGGCTTGTGCCACTGAGTATTGTCGGATTCTTACCGACTAAACGTGAGTTGGTATTGTTGCCCCTGGAATCGCGTTAGCGCTCCTTCGCCCCTTCTCATACGTTGTTCGGGCTATCGCATTTTCACGCTTCGTTCCTTTCTCCATATCCACACCAAATAAATTCTCAAGTTCGCTTAGTTTGCCTTGAAAATCACAAACCGATTTATTTGGCGCAAGGCAACAACTTACTAAAGATATCCCATAAAATCTTACCTATACATTATTCTTAGTTCCAAAAATATTATAGCGTTGAAAAAGATAACTTCAAAATGGGAATTATTTTAGCTGCACACCTCGTTTCGTTTTGAAATAGAGCAAAACAATTAACTAACAAATTTGACATAGTATGCATGATTTTCTCTCACAAATTATATCCAGAATAGAATGTGCGTGCTTTATAACGTTGTCTGACTTTGTATACGTACAGGTAATTCCGAAAAACGATTAAATTTCATTTCATGCTAAAGTTAAGCGAAACTTCATAAAAACTTAGATAGAGCGTCGAATTTCGAACAAGATTTCTTAACAAAAGAATCTTCTAAACCCAAAAACTAAGATATTTTACTCTTAACGTAGTTTCATATTTCTGACCTTCCCACGTATACAATTAAATTTTCGGCAGATTTTTGGTAAGTGTTATTTTACTTTAGAGACATGGAGAGGTAATTTGTAGAAAAAAGAGATTTACTAAATTCAAAGACAAAAAAAATCCCATATGCAGTGACTTTCAACCGGTCATTATATATACATGTGTAATAGTAAAAATATAAATATTACTTTAAAATTTGTTATACAAAACTAGAAGTTTCTTTAGGTACAGTTTGAAAAAAAAAAAAAACATAAAAAGAAAATGCCGAAATGCACTAATTAAAAACCAAAAAAAAAATGCATTTTAGTTACAAGCCATATTTCAAAGAAGAATTAAAACCATTATTTACAGGAGTCATATAAGGAATTAAGAAGATTCCTGTTGAACTCTCATTTGATTATATCTATGTATTCAGAGCAGTAACGATAGCTATTAAAAATTATTAAATAGTTATTGCATTTGATTGTTATCGTGGTTGAAATAATTTGTTATTGGAGGAACACAAAATATAAATTATAATCGTTTTTTATATACATATTCAACTCGGTATCAGTCATTTATCGTTTAGCTTATTGGTTCCATTATTTAGTGATATACCATATAAGTATAAATAGTATTTTCTGCCTAGTAGTTTTATATATAGAGATGTGTGTAGTTCGTTATGTACGGTTTTTACATACATAAGAGAACGGATGAAGAAAATAACTACTCAGTTTTACTATCTTCTAATTCATTTGCTGTACTTACAAAAGACTTTCAAGATCCTTTTGTATATACATAACTTTCCACTAAAACTTATCCTGAAGCGTTATATGATATTGGACAAACAACAAAACAAATAACTTTAATAGACATTTTTGTGAAAGTTTTTCAAAGATCGCATTAGGAATATATTTGCTCCTCTATTGTGCAGCGCCTTGCTTTCGCTCTCTTAAAAGAGATTGTGCTGGAAGTAATTCGTTAGAATTTTGGTAACCTGGTTTATTTTTTTTCTTCACATGTATGAAGAGAAATCAAGGACAAACTTAGCATAAAGAAATATTTACATGTTAAAATGAAATTAGTTTTTATAATTTAATATAAAAATTTATTCTCACAAAGTACAAATTGATACATATACTTTACACACATTATAAAATAAATAAATAATACTATTTGCTCAGGGTGTATTTACAGGCGACGTCAAAATATTTCGGGTCTTAGTAAACTGTTGTTCAATAAGCGTAGCCTCCATTGCTGGCGTAAGATTGACCACCGCCATTAGATGGAGCTCCGTAGCTTTGAGACGGTTTGCCGGCGAATCCTCCGGACGATCCGCCGAATCCGCCAAAACCACCTGACGATGGGGCACCGTAGGTCTGTGATGGGTATCCGCCGGAAGATGGTGCTCCGTACGTCGAGGACGGTTTTCCGCCAAATCCACCTGAGCCTCCAAACCCACCGGAGCCTCCGAATCCGCCTGAGCCTCCGAATCCACCGGAACCGCCGAATCCACCGGAGCTAGGCGCTCCGTAGGTGGATGATGGGATTCCGCCGTGTCCACCGGAAGATGGAGCTCCGTAGGTGGATGAAGGGATTCCGCCGTGTCCACCGGAAGATGGGGCTCCGTAGGTCGAAGACGGTTTTCCTCCGAATCCGCCGGAACCTCCGAATCCACCTAAACCTCCGAATCCACCGGAACTGCCGAATCCACCGCCATTTCCGAATCCACCGTGTTTACCGAAACCACCGGATGGGGCGCCGTAGGTGGACGACGGTTTGCTGGAACCGCCGGATGGAGCGCCATAAGATTGAGACGGGAAACTGCCGCCGAAGCTGCCTCCTTTGCTGGAACCGAAGGAACCGCTTCCGAAACCGCCTGAATGAGATGAGCCTGCTGGTACGCCATAACTGGTGGACGGTGGCAAATAACTACCAGATGGTTTTGAGCCTCCAAAACCACCGCCATTTCCACCGAACCCTGAACCTCCGAAACCTCCTGATCCTCCGAAGCCACCAGATGATGGAGCCCCGTAGGTGCTAGAAGGTGCACCGCCTCCGAAGCCTCCGAAACTACTGCTAGAGCTTGAGAATCCGCTCGAACTGCCGAATCCACCGCTTCCGAAAGATGGTGTACCATATGTACTAGATGGGGCACCTCCTCCACCTGAAGGGGGCAAATAGTTGTTTGATGGTCCACCAGATGGATATCCCACTAATGGTGCTGAAATAAAGCGACAACACTTAAATTCACACACAGTAAATGACTTCCCAAACTATTATTAACCAGAATTAATGAGCTAATATAATTAACAGTAATTAAAAGAACAAAATAAGTTACCATCTCTCTTAGTGACGGCTCCAGCTTCAATGCTCGACACTAGACAGACAACCAAAGCGACACAGGCCTAAAATAAACACCAGAATTAATTCTATGGTAAATCCGATTTAATTCACTGCGTTGCACGCGCTAACATCTATATTCGGTTTATTTTCAACGCACACTTCTAGTCACTTACCACGTAAAATCTCATCTTTTATTCAATATGCGATCACACTAGAATGTTTTGTTTCACCCGAAGTGGATGTCTTCACTTGAGTTAATGCTGGGATATCACCTCCTCAGATATTTATAGGAACTATTAGAGGTAGGAGTGAAAGTTTATTAGCATCTTCAGTTCGTGTGGGAGACCCTGTCGAAGACGACCTTGCCTAATTCGTATTAGCGCGCGTTTAACACCGAAGGGATGAAAAAAAATGGATAATGTGTGCTTATGAATGTATAGGCGCATTAAGGAGTATAGCCTTCAGGTTTCAATATAATCAATAGTGAACTTAATATGCACATACGTGCGGGATAAGATCATCGTTAGTGTAATATCAAAATAATAATAAAGTAGTTTTTGCTTTATGTCTATTCAATATAAAGAAAGGCAATTGTGCAAAATTCCTGTTTACAGTTCATTAGTATTTATTAATTGATATAATACCTATTATGACAACAATATAAAAACTTGATTTTTTATCGTAGTTAAGATTCTTATTTTTATTGTAATGTAAACAATATTCAAGTTTATATATAATTGTATATGTAATGCATAATAATAAATATTTAGTGTTACATTATTATATAATTGGAGATTGACTATTCAGGATGCTGAATTACATTATTGTAAACCAAAAGTTTTATATACTTTGTATTTTGTTTTACTTAACAATGTAAACATATATGAAGGTTCCAAGAATGCTACATTAAAACATAAGGACTCACATCGTAAGGTAATTCAGCGAAAATCGATGTATATATTAAATTTGTCTGTTCAGAAATGAAATAAATATTATGCAGATGCTTTTGTTATTTCATGGTTGTAGCGGAAATTGATTTAATGAAATAGTGTTCGTGAAGCCTAATTAAAAATATATAAAAAAATAGAAATTATAAAGAATAATATTATTTATAAAGTTAATTTATGCTATATCGAGAATGAATTTATTTCTGTAATTATTGAAAATAAATAATTGGTTGCTTTAATATTCGTTCTAGGAACTGAATGATGTCGTACATTGTTTCTCTAAATACTTTACTATTTAATCAATAAAAAACAAACTGTAAGAAAAATATTTAGTTTTAACATTTTATAAAGTTAACTAATGTTGAGAATTGATTTATTTAAGTAGTTACCAAACAATAAAACTGATATATATTATGGATGCATGACAGTACATTTACTGCACCATAATTAATATAAATTTTAACGAAAAGAATGTGGGTATAGAAATAAATGTATGAGTACAGTTATACTTTCTATTCATTTTTTTTTTGTAAGTTTTAATATATTTTAAATTCTCAAATAGTTAGGGCGAAAATATATGTTCATTATTAAATTGTAGGACCTAGTATTGTAGCAACGTCCGCTAAATTATTATGCAAATCTCTTAAATCTGAATTCTCTACAATAATAATACTGCTTCCTCTATTAAGATAGATAAAATTGTTGAATTGCATATTTGTACGGTCACATCTTATTCAAATTATTATTTAAAGTGAGAAATTTAAATATAGCAGCACTTCCAGTCTTGCATGAATAAAACGAAAATAAGAACTGTTTCCCGTCTAACATTCTTTTCATCTTCTATCTTTATTCAGTAATTTTTTCATATTCAGTAAGGATTTAAATCGTAGGTACAGATAAAAAAAAACATTCTTTTTCATTTTGTGAAGTACTAGTAAGTGATATAGTGTCTATTTTAATTTATAGACAGTGAACCTGCTCTACATAGTTTCTAAGATTTTTATGTTGCGGGAGAGTGTCTTTGAGTAGGAATGTTCAAAAATGGTTATTAAATTTTGTGTTTAACACAATGTACTTAAAAATAAAATTTATAAATATGTCAAATAGAAATCATTCGAGCGAAATATATGAAAGAAGTTCATATCAGGTTAGTTTCTCTACTTGTTACTGGATATACTGGATATACACAATAATTCAGCGGGAGAATTTAACTAGACCAGAAAGGTTCCGCAAAAAGAAACAAAAATAAAGGAACAAAAAATTGAACTGTTTGCAACGGTTAGAGATGTTCATTATAAAGAGGTCCAAAAGACATTGATTTCCTATCTTTTCGAGTACAAACATTTTGAAATTTTTTACTAGAAAGAGTGTTGAAATATATAGCCGTTAGGAGAGGTTTCACTGTACTATGGTGTTTCATTACGTATTATTAGCTTTTTTTGCAATAAAAATATATGTACCGAAAATCAAAACTGGTTGAAAAGGTAGATCCTTAAAGTACTTTGAATACTCTTGACAGATATTTCGGTAAAAACTGACCCACTACACCAGATATTAAGATACTTTCTTAGGCACAGAAAAACCAATTTATTTGCGGTAAGAAAATATATCTTCTCAAGAAAAGCTTAGTTAATTCAACAAAATATTTGTTATTTCAAACAAACTAAGATTAAATGTAATGGATCAAAAATATTTAGTTAAAAAGTGTAATCATCTTAATCAATTTATTTAGTAAAGAATGGTAACTACAATATCACTTTGATGTTTTAATGAAATACTTTAGACCTTCAACCCTCTCTATTTAATTGCTGAGAACAATTTTTGTTTCACAAATACTTATATCTTATGCGGAAATTGTCGCATAGATGGCACTTTTCCTATTTCATTCCAGTTAACAGAACATATTTAGTAAATGGCGTGCAAATAGGTTATAAATCTGGTATATTTACTAATTAAACATCTATTTAGATCCGTAACCATTCAAAAGTCGATTCTCTTCATTGCACACTACACGACACTACGCTGGCGGGATGGTCCCTCCGATCAACCCTCAATATAAACGCTTGCTGCTTAAAGAAAAAAGGTTCATTAGACTAAATATTCATTTAAATGGAATATTAGAAATTTGATAAGTTAATTAACTGAAATGATTTGGTTAATTTTGGTTATAATATGGTGTACACGATCGTATGATTTGTATCATCGTTTGGTTAGGCTAAGCATATACACATGTAATGGATTTAATAGGTAAACAAAGCGCGAGTTGCTTGATTCACCAAATGTTTGTTTGTGTATTTCATTACGTTATCTAGTGATGAGTACTGACGAGAGCTGTTTGTTTGCTAAAAAAGGAAACACTTTGGTGGATGATGGATAATTCTTTTGGCACCCAAAATTCAAAATAATAAGGATAACTAAAGAAATACCTGTATTTAAAAGTTCGATATCATTTTCTGACAATTGAACATTGAAATGTAGTTCTTTTTACTTTCACAGTCACAAAATATTTGGATCAAAAAGTTTATTTTGTAATAAAAATCTCACTTTCATATTACTTAATCTAAATTGTCAATTTTGTTTGTGCCTCTTGCAACAAGCAACTAACTCATCAAACTTCATTGATGATGACATTGATGGAACACCATAAAACAAATGATGAAAATTCCAACTCATTTTGATGTACAACCAAACATTCACTGTCAAATAAAGAAACCAATTTGTGACGGCATCTTTGATGGAAACCGGTAAATAAAGCAACTCTCCCAAATATTTGTTTACTCACACTTAACTCTATTATTTAGTAACAATAACCAAATTTTAGTACTGTCAAACGAACCGGTTTTTCAGTGATTCAGTTTCTTGAGATATCAAAAGTTCTTAGATATAAAGGGGTTCTCAGATATTGAAGGACTGAAGTTACGAAACTGGGAATATAACTGGAATAATTCTAACAATAACATTCTGGATATTTCTTAATATAATCCACCTGAAATTTATTAAATATAAGATATGGTAGTCTATAGAGTGCTTAATGGATATTCATCTGTTATAGAATCTACAACCAATCACGGTAATTTCAACAACCTGAATATAGTGTTTCTAACTTTCAGTGAGATGGTATGTTTCCGAACGATTTAAAGTAATGCAAAATCAGTGTTTCAATGTCCCCATTTTGGTTATTTCTTTTATTTTTAACCTGTAATTTAATAAAAACAGTCTAAAATCAGGTATTTACAACTATTATGAAGAAAAGTTCTTCGATCACCAACTGCGTTTGGTGATGTTTCAGATGGTAATTCGACGTTTAACAGTAAACGAGACTGGTTTGTTTGTGGAAAGGCCTTATGATATTAGGTGGCATAGATATCAGCATGTACATCGGTGATAGGAGATCAAACCTTCAATATTATTGATGAAAACCCCGAGACAAGTGTTGTGTATTCGAGAGAACAACATTTTTTTAGTGCTTTTTCCGCATGACGTAAACGGCCAAACTTCTTTTTTAGCATCGTTTTTATCGATAAAGTAAATTTCCCTACGAATGGAATAGAAAAATGGAAAAAAATGGATGATTTGGGTAATCCTAATTTATATCGTAAGCAATTATTCCTAGCAGTAACTGGAACCATTAATTGCGAAATAAATTAGAATTGTTCAAATCAGCTGTTTCTTTTTTCTTTTATTTTTCTTTCTGAGCGACTACAAAAGGAAACTTGAAATTATTAGAAATGAAATATACCATTTGCACAACAAACAGGTTTGGTGCGCTGGAAGTCCTTACATTATTGTTGAAGTCAAACTTTGCCAGAGCTTCGCCCTAATCTGCTTAGGCATGCTAGGGAACCAGTTCTTAAAATCAATTGTTTTGCCACTACACTTAATAGATCCTGTTTACTTCGAATTTTGAAAAAATGCTTTACCCGCATTTTTAAAATATTTACTTTTAAATCAAAGATGTAGTCTGTGCTTTATCCAAGAGAGAGTTCTATTGTATTTTGTGCTTGTTGTTGAGATCAAAAATCTCTGTTATTTGGGCAACGGCTGATTTGTATATTTATGTTTATAAGGGTTTATAGCAGAAAATCTATAAATCATGTATTAAAACACCCTTCATATATTTATCCACTACTAATTTAGCTACTTGTCAGCGGCCGATATCGGGTACACGTAGGCATTAACATTAAACAGCAATATTGAACTGACTGGAATTAAAAAAAAACTACCCTAAAGAACAAAAAAAATTAAAAGTTTTAACTAAAACTGAACTAAACCATCTCTAATTACCCATTTTGTTCTTCTTGTTAACGCGCAGTTTCTTTATTTTATAATTAAATTAATAATACTAGAAGGAGAAACATATTGAATTAATAAAAACCACTTTATTAAGCCCAAACGCCTTGATGTAACAATATTTTCATGTGACTTTATGTAAAATAACCTTTGTTACAAATATTGATTTTAGTTGACATAATTTTGTTGAAATAAAGGAATATATAAGTTGCTTGATGAGTGAAACAGATTTTCTATTTCCATCAACTTAAATAATTCTCTTAAAATTACTAAAATATAAATGTTGGGATGTTCATATTGACCAAATGTTTAATGTTATGTAATATCAACTTTTTCAATATAACAGCATTTTGCCTTGTGGAATATTATATACAGAGAATTTTTAAACTTTTTCTTTGCCCAAGGGTACGTTTTCATAACCAAACTGTTTTGCTGTAGAAGCCATCTGATATGAAGTCTCTGGAAATACTGTAGCTTATTGGCTTTTTTGTGTTTAATCTATTTTTTTTACCAATCAAATTATACCAGTCATTTCAATATCCTAATACCCTGTACAAATTTATGCAAGCCTCTGGCTGGTTGATCAAAGTAATCCATCTCTTTTGGCTTGCCAAAATTGCCTGTCTTTTTGCATACAGAGCCTTCCATTCCCACAGAATATGATGTAATACTATTATGCAGTCTGCACCTGTTATATATTATCGCCAATGTTGATCCTAACTTTCTATAGGTGTCCTATCAGTCTACAGTGTTCTGTTAGGAGACCTGCTACAATGCAAAGATGATTCCTACTGAGCTGCAGTACTTCTTCGCTCTTCTTTTTTTGGTGGTTACCAATAGAGGTCTTTCCATAAATTTGCCAGGTCGTATGTTCCAGTATATCTCTTTGACCAAATTCCTTACTTGCTCTTGTGGTATGTTTTTAGGCGCCCCTAGAACTGGGCCTATGTATGAGGGCGACGATCTCTTTCGTACAAACTCTTCGGTTTCTTTCTTTCCTTGGATTGCCAAATGTCCGGGCACTCACATCGAAGTGACTTATTGCGGTCTTTCAGCCTATTCAGTTCTCGAGTGCATTTCCAAATCAGTCTTGATTGTATCTTAGATTTCATTAGTGCCCTCAGTATCGCCTAGCTGTGTGTTACAATACAGATGCGTTTATTTTCATAAATCCCCTGATTGATTTCTATTGCACAATGTAATATTATAGTATATATTAATATAAAGACCGTGGCATATATTGTTGGTAAAAGAGTGATCAGTGTGTTTCTCACTTCATTGTAGATTCTAGTTCCAGAGTCGTTTTCTGTTGATGATTGTATAAACCCTCTAAACCAGATCAATTCTTCAAAGCTGTCTTTGTGGTTAGATTGTTTTTCAGAATGAAAATTTCTGTTAAAAGGTTATGTCGATATCATGTGATCTGTTCTCATTTCCAAAAGGTTGCCTTCCACATGATGGACAAGATTATTGCGTCCTAATCCTGCATATCTGCCACTTGGTAGTTCTCGCAATCTGAGATACCCATTCTTGCCTCACTCATTCAAGTAGCCTAAATGGAGAGCAGGGAGGTCTAGGAGACATTGCAATGGTGCTATGAGGGTAGTCTTCATTGCTCCTGTTATTCCTAAGCAGGCAAGCTCTGTATCGTGTTCAGTTCAATTATAGTAGTTCCACTGCAAAAAGCTGTCTTAGAGACGGAAAAATTACAAAATATCGGGAATTCATACAAGGCAGCAAAACGAAACTTGAACAGCATATTTAAGATCAAATGGTGCTCGATTAATTGTAGATATCATAGGGAAGACAAACTGTTGGCTGCATATTGTGACGACCTCTTAATTGTTGACTATACTGTCGAGGCCTAAATGTTTGAGGCATCGCACAAAGTGACAGAAGTTGAATAAGAGGTATTAGGCACAAGTGGAAATAAAATACTGCGTCAATCACTTGAAACAGTAAGAATTTAAGAAAAAATAACATGCCGGAAGAAATTCTAGAAAATCGTTGGGAATAAATATATTAGGTATTAGAAAAGCTAGTCACAAGAAACTGGGACGACCGAAAAGGTGTTGTATGGTCGAATACAGCTCTGATATCCTTTATATATAGAAAAAATAGAAAAAAAGCAGTACATTAATTGCAGAGGAATTGCAATTCTCGACATACGACGCAACACCTATAAACAAAATCTGAGCTTTCATCTGCTATTTATAGACTACGATTAAATTCGGATTCGAAATGTGAAGCAATGGTTGATTATACCAAGAAAGCAAAGAAAATTTGTACGAATGTCATTATTAAATCTAGCTAAAGATTTTAAAAGAGCCACGACAAAACTGTTTTAAGGTCTATTTACACACAACAGTGATGTGATCGTACCGTACCATTAGTAACCGTGATTAAAAATATCGTTACTTGAAATTGAAAGCAATACATTTACACATATCCGACACAATACAGTTTTTTGCTTGCAGTATCAGTGAAGGCACAGTACCGTGAAGTTGTAAAATCGGCGGCAAGAATATTTTTGTATTTCACTGCTGCAATAAAACATAGTTTATGTAAATCGTGACTGTATTTTATTAGCAGTAAATGATGAATGACGAAAAATTAATCGAATTAGTTAAAAATTTAATGTTATATACGATTTATCTCATCCCAAGTATATGGATTAGTGATGTGCTTAACGAACGATTCTTGCACTCGATTATTTCAAATAAATGATCGATCATTCATTTTCTTACCGAGAACTCGGAATTCGAAAAAGCGGAGATTTCAAAAACTAATAGACACGTCCATATAATACCTGTGTACAGACTATGTCCTACATTTCGGGTTTTGCCTGAATTCGTCTGTTATATATCCTAAATTTCTGGGACAAAATGCCAAATGCGTCCTCAACTATTCTTCTACTACGACATAAACGATAGTTAAAAATACGTTTGGTGGTATCTAAATTTTGTCCAGGATATGGTCGCATCAAATAAGTTTTTAGCGGGAACGCCTCATCTCCTAAAATCACATACGTACATGTTGTACCCGGTAGTGCTGCGTCTTTTAGAATGTATAAAGCACCTTGCTGAACTGCTTGACTTAGGTTGGAGTTTGCAAATATTTCATCATCGTTGTTTCTGCCGTAAGCACCAATATTAATAGGGATGAAATTCTGATGTGCATCGACCAGCGCTAACAAAACAACTGAGAACGTTTTCTTATAGTTGAAAAAGAGCGACCCAGTGTTTGCAGGAACTTGGATGACAATATGTTTGCCATCCAAAGCTCCCAGGCAGTTCGGAAAATTCCATAGGACATTAAAATTATTGGCATTGGATTTCCACATTTCCTCTGTTGGGTGCGGCAACACTTCATTCATCAGATTTTTACTATTATTTTGCAAGTATCTGTGACAATTTTACGCACTGTGCAATGACCCAAACGGTAACTAAAGGATACTGTTTTACAAGAATCCCCGTAGCGAGGTACCTAAAACAAAAAGTGTTTATTTAGTTAAGAAACTTACAAACGATGTTTTATTATTATTTTTTTACATTGTTATCATTTCATTTTTCAGTTTAATCATGTAAAACCAGATGGAATAATATTGCAATGCGCAAAGTCGATAAAAAATTACAAATATGCTGAACAATTAAATTTTTTAAACAAATATTTTCAAGAAAGGGAAATAAAGGTAAACATAGAGAATCCAATAGAGATATCAATAGAAAATAAACACCAAAAATATATTATACTACTTTATTAGATTGGCAAAATTTGAAATTTTTGCGGCAGTGCAGAATTACGAAATGAAAACGCTTGCACAGCAACATGCATATGAGGAAACGTACGCTTCAGGGTTTCCTGTAATCATGACATTACCTGAAGGTGGTTCTGCCTCTACTTCCACAGCTTCTATTCTATATTATCACCAGTTATGCAATTTTCAGATCAAAGAAGATTTGACGAAATTTAAAAATACCTTTTACCAAAAGATCTTTGGAAAGTGTTATTCCACATTTTTTAGTTAAATAAGTTGCTTTTATGTTTGGTTCAAATAAATAAATACCTACTTTTTTTCAGTATTTTGTTGTTTCACTTACCTCAAACAAACTGCTAGCCGTTCTCTTGGTGATATCGCTTTTCTGTATGAAAATCTTGCTTTTTCAAAGAAAGTAGTAAACTCTCCTTCAGTATCTCTTTTTTTTTTTCATGCGTCATGTACCCACACCTTTTTCTTTTGCTGTTACAATTCCTTTTCTTCTTCATCCATTAATACGGCGATTATTGCTAATTTCATGACTTTTTGCAATTTTGAAAACGACTGACACTGATTGTGAGTAAATGCGAATATGTATAAATGCATGTCACCCACGCATCACGGTTGTCACTGAAACGGTACCACTAGGTTACGGACACATTACTGTTGTGTGTAAATAGACCTTTAATGATAATAGATATCTGTGTGATGTATGTGGATCATTTGGTATTGCTAACAACAACAAAAGAAGTAGCAAGGATATTTAAATTATTGGAAAAAGTTGTATGAGCAAGATTTACGAAACATAAAACAGAACAAAATTGAATACATGGTTATAAGTGAGAATAAAAAAACAAAAACCAGTAAGCTAAATATTGAGTGTATGAAAAGGAAAAGTGTATAACTGAGGAAGTCAAACGATCTCACTAACCTATGTATGTGAGGTATGGAGCATTACTAAAAAACAGAAGGGAAAACTTGAGAGCTGAGAAATATTTTTTTGATTATTAAATCAAGTGAAGAAGAATAATTAAAAGGCGTTGGCGATATATAAGAAGAAGTAATTAAGATAGAACGACCTAGATAATCAGGATATGTGGCATGAATCTTTTCGGAAAGGCGAGTGAAATGGGTATTAACTGGGGAGGGTGTCGTAAAAAAACAAGGCCGATCTGATAGTATTTTTGAGTTATTCCACTTCACGCGTGGGGTACATCCTTTATTAATATTATGTATTAAAATAAGATAGAAATACAATCAGCGCATAAAAGTGCAGTAAGTCAAAAACCCTATGAGAGAAATGTGAATGGAGGATTGGCGAAGTTAAGCGGAGGACAGGCAAAATTGACTCGAAGAGTAGTGTTTCTAGGATTTGCAATATCATTTTTATATTGCATCGTTACTGCGCAAGATATTTCCAGCTTTATTTAGTTCAAAAATAATACCAATAAGAGTATATAAAAATTATTTAATAACCTGATAATAATTTTCTGGTAGTTGTAATCAACTATTGAAAACTGGTTACATATTGTAATTAATACATTAGCAATTTGTCTTAGCTCTGTACGTATTATCTACACATAGTCGAAGAACAAAAGAACTATATTGGGTAAGAATTAATGCCCACTGTTTCTTTTTTAAATTTAAATCTCTCAACGTCTTCAAGCGATTGAGTAAATTGCCAATAATTACCTCCGCAAATTATTATATTAAACACCGTCATCTTTCGAAAGACTATAGAACAGCTCAGACTGCGTATGTATAATATGTAATTTGCGCCTCGCAAGCAGGATTTCGATTCCCATATGAGCAACACAAAATCGCATTTACTTGTGCGTTTTGTTAAAATTTGTTATATAAAGCTTCACATCTTTTTAGTACACCACATTAGGTAATATGCTATGATTGGGTTGTTCAAAATATATCCGTGTAGGTATTATCGTGGACGATGTAAAGTTGGCACCTATAACTGAATATCATCAAACTGTTTGATAGACATAGACGGAATTATATTTTTCTTTGTTTGATAGAAACATTCATTTTCTCTGCAAACATATACAACAATTAAAATTACGAAATGATAAAGTTAATGTACTTATAAAAAGAAATAGTTATTTGCTTAATTTATTCTTAACGGCCATAATTTCATATAGAAAATTACCCTCAAGGGACAATGGATCGATCAGTTATTGCTATTAAAAGTGTACACGCCAAAAACTTAATCTAATAACGACAAGATGCTATAGCAATAGAAAGGATATAATTAACCTTGTATAAGACTTTTACTTTTCGTACCTATTAGAAATTAATCACATGAAGTAGCTTTGGAAAAAGTATCATTATTTAATGAGGGTAATTACAATTTTGAACAAGAAAGATTAAAAAAGAAGATTTCTATAACTGCAAATAGGTTATTTGATGAAGTAAATACCTGCCTGTAAAGGAATTGCAGTTTCCATATTACAGTTTATTTATTATTTATTCATTTAGTGGCAGTAATTAGGAGGAATTTACACAAATATATATAAACAAAATCTGTAAGTATTTTATATGGTCGTGTGACAAATTACACACATAATCCGTGTTTAAGCTAAAAAAAATATCAGAAGGCTTATTTTCTGTCAGATGTATGTTAGAATCTCAAACTGTTCTTGAAGATTAAAATCTAGCATTACATTACGTCAATTTATATTAAGGATGTTAACAACTGTGGAAATTATAAAGGTATTGGTGTTATAAGTGCGATGAGACTATGGGCGAATACTGAAAAAGAGGAATTGAGGCATTGGTTAAAAGCAGCGAAGCTTCATCTATTCAGAATATACTTATAACAAATTCTAGAATAGTGAAGATGGTGGTTCTAGATGTTCTAGAAGTTGGGGTGGATATAAAAGTTTATGACTCTTTCGAAACATTTACGGATGCTGTTTTATGTAATACTTAATAATTAATAAGTGAGAATATAGGTACGTAGTCGCAAAAGCCAAATGTTTACTGATAGTCCAAGGACTCCACGACCTAAAAAATATCTTTTATAAAAAGATAAAAATTTGATATGGACTTAAGACATTTGGTACGCTACTGTGTGATTTGCATCATATGAAATAGGAACTTGTCTGATTTCTGTTCTATGAGATGCTGGGAGAAAGTAATTATCTTTTCGGATATTATATTATGAACGAAATTACTACTTTAAAAAAATAGCAGAAATGAATTATGTCCTAACGTATGCAGAATCTGAGATATGAAAAACAAAACGCACTAAAAGTACTGTTATTTTAAGCTGCTTCAAAATAAACCGATCTGTATAAACCAAAAGTTGTATAAAAAACTTCCAGATATGATTTACACAAAAATGTACATTAGGTCTGAAAGAGTTAAGTTTTCAATAATAAAATTGTTATTCCTAAAAACTTAGATGAAGAGGCGTACTGCAAGAACATCATCATTTATTTGAAGTATGTGAATTGGTTTTGTTTTGTTATGAAAGTAGATAAATTTTGTTTTGTCTTTATTAATTAATTAATAAAATTTTAAATAAATCATATTTATTTAAAATTGCGTATTTATTGAGGCCTACTACTAGATAGTCATTGTTATCGTATCATCAATTGAACCCAAAGTTATCATAACAATTATGCTTATATCATCTGGATATAATACTACTTCCTCCACATTTTCTAATATATTGGAGAGGTCATTTATGTGTAATAAAAATAGTATTGGGCTCAAGATGGAACTTTGAGACATATCATTACCAATTTCTACAGACAATTTCGTGGTTTACAAGGTGATGACCCTTGAACATATACAGGTAAGTTTTGCCTTCATCCAGTATCTCATGTATAGCTTTTAATTAATTGAAGATGGCTGTATCCATACTTTTGTTGCGAAAGAATCCGTGTTGGTTAGCGAATAATTAATAGAAATCCGTCAAAGAATTTGCCAAACGCTTGTACGTTATACTTTCATAACCTTTAGAAAAAAACAGGCAATAAGCTAATCTCACAGAAATTTTCCACACAATCTTTATGACCATTTCTATGGATTAAATGACTGGATGGAAAAGTAATCAGGGAAGTTAATGCTGGAACTATTAAAGGTAATGCGTATTTAACAATAATTCTCGATAGCTATTTCTACATCCATTTTTAATTATTGAGGGAATTTAGAAAAAGGGGTTATTGTTGCACGTATGTAATTTCTAATATCATTCCAATTTATCTCGTCCTCCAACATTAAATAGTTATTGAAGATGTTGCAAACCGGCTTTTTATCAATTACAGGTAAAGTGGAAGTTTTTTTGCCTCGTATCAGCCACTTATTACCTAATCAAGTATGTACCTACTCCAAAGGTTTTTGTAGAAGGTATATACTTTTCATTATTTTAAATTCTATGAAAATAAGAAATTGTGAACTTATTTCCATAAAGTAATAATAGTAAATTATTTTTCATTGGAATATTTTCGAATTAATCCTTGGCAGTTTACATTTAACATACAGAATATATAAGCTGTCATAATATATAAAGATATTTAAAAATGTATGAAATATCGTATCAGCACGATTGCATTCGTAGATCTTTAGCCAGGATTTTCTCTTCAACATATTACAAAAAGTGCTTATAGAATTGTGAGTAACCTTATATTTATAAATATAATCATTAGAATTATGAAAATTCTCTATTGATAAGTCTATAACTCTATGATTTGACTATTGTAGCTGAGCAGATTATTGGCTACACAAGAGACAGAAAAGTAAACATCAGAAATATTTACAAATACAGAATGAAATTAAATGAAGTATTGCCTGGTTTTTTTTTACGTAGAATCCAGTTGTGTAGTCAAGTTTTCTAACAATTAGTGTAATAGTTTTCGAGTTCTTAACCAAACTTATGATTGTTAAAATGGAACAGCCTGCATATTATTTTTTTTATTTCGATTATTTATAATTTCCAAAATTATATAGTTCATATTTATTTTGAGAATAAAAGAGATATATGGATATATTTCATATGTCCAAATTATTTATTTTTAAATAAAAATATTTATGTAGTAAGTTCAATGGTGACAGTAATAACAACAACAAAAAATCTGTGGGATCTAAAAAAAACCATTAAACTACCGAGAAATACCTAATTTTGTCATTTATGGGCTTCGATAGACCAAACTGGCGAAACCTATTGCATCATAGAATCATCATCGTAAAATCAGTCTCAATAGCGGATTTTCTAAAGAAGAGGAAATAATGATCGAAACTATGGAAATGGGCTTCTGAAAAGAGTACGTACAATACCTAGACTAGAGTGCATACCAAATGGAGAGAGGAGAACTTAAACATGATGAGTACATTGCAGATAGCATGGAGTCGAATGGTGTGCTTTAGATAATATTTGGTAGAAAAGCACATTTGGACAAATACGAAAAAAAACGTTAGTAAGTAAAGATAAAAAGAATGTTAAAATTGTAGTAGGAGTATGCAGAAAATAGCAGTTGCACATTCTGTAAAGATAATGATGATTTGCTTTATTGCTGGAGGGCATTACCATATTACTAAGAAGTTTATAATAAACACTGTTCTTTCATCTCGAATATATATGCCTATATATTCCTTAATGCTGTAAAATTTAATAATTTATTAATTTAAAATTTTCTAATTCAATTGGGTTTTTGTATGAAACCGAACTTTCTAAATAATATTAATAAGTACAATTATTCACATAAAAATAATAAAAATTTCTAAATCTTTATGTTACGGAAAGCTATAAACCTAAATCCACATGAACCTGTATTATTTAATTTTAATGTCTCTCTAATAAGCGGCAGTTATTCTTTTATGAGGATAAGTATCTTACTGTACAAACACTCTGAATAGCGCTGCGTTTTTACTTTTTTGCCTTTCATAATTCTCTACTTAATTAATGAGATGAGTATTGTGTAAAAGTTTGGTTACAGGAGTTTCTGCTGCAGCGATATTAGGAAAAATCCAAACTGTATCAGTTTGCAGATCAATAATGTAAATTCTGAAACAAATACTTTCATTGTCTGACTAAAGATGCAACTATATTCATATGTATTTTAAAATTTCTTTTCTTTTCGTTGGTTTTTAGATCTTGAGAAAACACATGGGAATATTCAATGACGTTTCGTTTTTATGGCAAAAGCTTTTTCAAGTAAAAATAAATAAATAAATATATAAACTGTAAAGTGGTTATGAAAATTATTTAGAAATAGTTTTTTGTTTAATAAATGACAAAATCATAATTGTTTTGTTTACTATAAATTTTGAATATATCATTTTGTGTTATTTAAAGATTGCGTTTCAATATAATATGTTTGATTACTTTATCGAAATAATATGAAACATTATTGAATTTTGTAATTATTAATATAGATTAAAAAATATTATTGTATTAAGTTATAAAATTAAGTTATACAATTTTGCGAAGTACATATTGTATATCAGCTTTATCATTTGGTTTTGTAGTTTTTATTTATTATTTATTATTATTTGATAAGCAATTTTGTAATTGTATGGTTCGAAAATTTGATTTACTTTTCGGATAAATGTTTAACATAAGAAATTATTATATATTTTGTAATTGTTATTATTTATATTTTTCGTAGATTTATTATGAAAAAGAAAAATTCTTTATAAGAGAATTTGCATAATTACTTTATTCTAAAATATCTTTTGCTTTATTAATGGCATTAAATCGAAAAAAATGGACTTGTTAATGCTATTTGTTCTCTCAGCTAAACTAATAATGACATAAACACTTTGTGATAAAAGTTGTGAAGCCTTAAAATTTAATATATAATATATAATAATATAAATATTAATAACATCCAGACCATATTGCTTTAGTATACCATTTACTTAGAATTTTGTTATCATTTTTAATTAGTTTGAGGTCTAAAAAGGTAATGCTATTGTTTTCTTCAATTTCAGTTGTAAATTTTAATCTTGGACGATAAGAATTAAATTTTTCAAGTAAAACTGGTATATTTTTTTCTTCTAATGTGGTTATGCAATCATCTACATGTTTTATGAAAAAGAAATACGTTGAAATCTATTTTATTTAAAATTTCTTTTTCTACATATTCTAAAACAATTTGAGCAATGATACTTGAAATTGATGAACCCATTGCACATCCAAAAATTTGTTTATAAAATTTATTTTTATATTGGAAATATAACAATGCCGGTTGAGGGATACAGTTGACTGTACTGATCACAGTATAAAGAGATACACTAGCGACACTCGTCGCCATTACTATTCTTTGAACGGTCATGTTTTTGGTTTCCATATGCTTAGTTATCCGACTTGTCCAGTACTTGTGATCTGCAAATACGAATTTAGACTTTGAGTGTAATTTACAATATTATTTCGTTTTGTTTATCTTTTTTTAGCTTGTTTTATGTTTTCGTATTGATATGATATTATATTAGGTAAGTAAGTTGAAAAGCAAAGAAGAGTTTCTCTAATTCAACTAGCATTGAATTTCTGCTGTCGTTGACAATGACGGGAATTCGTCGCTCCGTCGAAACTTGTAGAAGCTGTTATGAAACTGGTTCTAGAACTACTATTATTGACCCATTTAGATTTCTTCAGATATTCAAATAGGTAAGAATTTCTCTCATATAGAAGCAAGAACAAAATTAGAGTATAGTTTGAATTAAATA